>JSYX01000584.1:0-22358 GCA_000787465.1 Thermomucor indicae-seudaticae | reverse complement strand
GTAGCCATGCCTCCTTGCCTTTAGTGGGTGACCCAAGGTTGGATGCTCAAGGCTGATGGGCAACCCTTGGAGGCGGAAGAAGTTGAGAACACTGGGTGACCTTGGGACCCCAAGTCTATTTTTATTTTAATAAAGTCCATATTTTGGTATAAAATACTAGAACGCGCAAACAAATAAAAAGATACAGATAGCACTCTTTTCTTCCTCGATCTTGATGTTTTTAGAGACGTCTTCGATAATATCTCGGTGTGATTTGGTAGGGAGAAAGATCAAAAATTTGTGGGTGGAGATAGAAGACATCATGCGTCGATGCATCGATGCAGACCGAGTTTTGACTTTACGAGACTGATGGTGGTTATAATGATGATGTTTACTGCTGCTGGTACATATTGGCCTATTGAGTGACATTGCCGAATGGAGCTTTTTGCACGACATATCCTTCTGCAGGCATATCCAGCTGAATGTTTCATAGGGCTCTCAGCTGCGCAATTTGTATTTGCGAGCAAAGCGACGTCGCAAGTCTCATGAGTATATTTGGCAACTTTTGTATATGCAATAAATCTTTTTGCATTTGAGTAAATTTGTCTAGTTAGTCTGTCTGTACATGTTTAAAAGCTCTCGTTAATCACAATTGACGTAAAGAATGGCACATGAAGCGTCTCGAGGGAAGTCCTAGCTGTAGTTATTGCTGTCTGTACTAATTGCAAGGAATAATTTCCCCTCCGTAAAACCCATCGAATAAGAAGCACAGGTAGACCGTGAACCGAATGCTACCATACTGTACGCGAAGAAACAAAATCTAGTTAAAGAGACTTTATTATTATTGTAAAATAGTGTGCATAGAAAATCAATACTTTGAAGGAGTAAAACGAATTTCTCCATTGGCCTCACGTTAGATCTGTTGCACGACTCAAACTCTACCTTTGCCGGGCCACTTCGTGCATAAAGATATTTATATTATTTTGATTGATATCCAAGTGTTTCAAGCTTCAAGAATCTCAGTCGAAGCATAGTCGCGAATAGCTGCAACATTTGACCTGTAATCATCCCATTGGATGGAATATGCAACGTCTTAATCCCATTCCCTCGCAAATGCAGACCTGTATATCCACCTGCGGAATATATAAACCGCTACTAACATTTTTCTTGTTCACACATGAAAAAAGGACAGTTCAATGCTTTTTATCTGGAGACCATCAATTGAAGATACAAACAAAAACTCAGAATTGAAGCAATCTATTCTGGACGATATTAGGAAGATTCTAATGAATATGAGTTTTCCAGCGCAATTCCATCTAAGACATGAACAGCATGCCAGATCCTTCATAGACGTTGGCAATCTTTTGGATAGCGTTAATAAATGCTGCCGTTCGGTAATCCACGTTCTACAAGTCTAATTAATATCTGATCCGTTGCTACAGCTGTTTCCATCGTCTTTTTTACCTTTAAATTAGCCGTGTTTCTCGTTTCTAAAAGAGCGCGGGAAAGAACCAAGTCAGCAAACTTAAGATATAGATGATGCCTCCAAAATATTACCTTCCGATGCACTAATCATTGTGTCTTCCAGTCCGGAGTAGATCAAGTCAGCTTCCTCGGCACCGTGAACGATCTGCTTCCGTTCCGCCTCGGTCAACTTCCGTCCGGCATTCTCTTCTACGACCTGGAGCAGCTTTCTGCGTACAGACTCGTCCCATTTTTTATTCATGCGACCGAACCGGACGTGCGACAAGTTCTTGAGCCATTCAAAGTACGATACCGTAACGCCACCAGCGTTCAGTAGCAAATCCGGAATGACTACTACACCACGTTTCTCGAGCACCTCATGCGCACCAGGCGTCACTGGACCGTTAGCAGCTTCGCCAATCAGCTTGGCCTTGATGTTGTGCACATTTCGTAGTCCAATCTGACGCTCAAGCGCAGCGGGAATTAAAATGTCGCATTCCAGTTCCAGAACCTTGGCAGGTTCGTCAATAATCTTTGCAGACGAAGAAAATCCACGGAAGCTGCCGGTTTCACGGTGATGCTTGTACAGTTTTTCAATGTTCAGGCCGCTTGGGTCATAGATGGCGCAATCGCGTTCGCCAATGCCAATGACCTTGGCTCTGAATACAAACATGCAGTGTGAATCCATGATACACAGGAAATTAAATCCCCATGTGGATACATACCCATTGCTCTCAAAGAACTTGGCCGCATAATAACCCACATTACCAAATCCCTGAATTACAACGGTAGCGTCCTTGATCTTGCCGCTTAGACCGGTACGCTGCTGTACTTCGGGATAAGAAAGGAACTCGCGGATACCCTTCAAACGATTTAGTCCCTTTGCTCTCGTATATAAGAACGCACTGAAAGGCATAGACATACATAGTACACACCAAGACCAGTGGCTTCCGTACGGCCCCGCACACCACCCAATGCAAGCGGTTTACCAGTGACACAACCTCCGGCGTTGATGTCGTTCGGGTTAAACTGACGATAAGTATCCATGATCCAGGACATTTCACGCGGGCCGGTGCCAACGTCAGGAGCCGGGACATCTACGCCAGGACCAATAAACTGCTTTTGACAAAGCTCCATAGTGTACCGACGGGTAATTCTTTCCAATTGGTCCAGGGTGTACTTTTTCGGGTCAATTTTGATACCGCCCTTGGCACCGCCAACTATCATGAACAGGTTCATTCGTGTGTCAGATTGGGAAGCCGTCAACGTTACACTACCGCAAGCACATACATGGTACATCCACGACAGCACACTTGTATGTCATAAGCGAGGCAAGAGCTATGTACATCGTCAGTACTTGCCCGAATAAAGTCGAAGGTCTTCAAGTTCTCTATACCCTCCACTTCTTGTAGGTCGACTTCTTCGGAATACCGAATACCGCCTTTTACGGGCAATCTATGACGCGAATGCTGAGCACGGTATCCTGAGTGTCCCGAGGAAGCAAATTAACCATTCCTTCACTTTTCACGTCAGATCCGTCTTCGATTACCTTCTATGACCTCCATGCTACCGTCGTCGAGCTCAATGGGAAAAGTGACGCGCAATACACTGTCAACGGCACGGATATGGCTCAAAGTGCCTTCTGCGACGTTACTGAGCTTGGCGGCACGGTCATAATACATTTCAACCGACTGCAAAAAGTGAGGTTCGTCTGGTTCACAGGCGGACTGCGTGGCAGCTGTAACGCAGCAATGAGCCAGCTAGTTCTCGAGTTTGGAAGATGCCATTTTTTCCTTTACCTGTTGTCATGAAGCGACCATACTTTGGTCGCAGCGCACCGCTTGACGCGTGTGTCAAGGGACGACTGGAACCGAGTCAAAGCACGAGAGGACGGTGAGCTGCTTATACTGTTGCTTGATGCATAAACTTACAGAATAGCAGGGTACTGTCGGCGGAGAGCAGCGACCATGGTAGTTCAGGGAAAAAGGTGGGGAAAAATGGAAAAAGAGGTGAAAAATCCTTAATTTTGCGAAATGGGAAAACATAACCCCAGCGCCTGTAAACTGTCACTGTTAACCGTGAGAAACCCAGCCAAGTTTTCGGCTTCAATCCAAAGAAGTCAATAACTTTCCCACGGTGTAGACCGTTCCTTGTGCGACGTCATTTCTGTTTGGCCCGGCCCTGGTAAAGTATGCTCAGTCGGCTGCCCACCACTGTCTTTTGCCGCCGCGGATTCCAGCACTTCTCAAGGCGATGTTATTCCATCAAAGTTCTTGGTATAGAAACGTCGTGTGACGATACGTCAGCAGCCATTGTCACGTCTGACCGCCAGATCCTGTCCGAGGTTGTCCAAGGGCAACAAGATTTACATGAGCCGATGGGCGGGATTGTGCCCACGTTAGCAAGTTTGGGACACTCGCGACATTTGCCAAACGTCATTTGCGAGACACTAGAGCAGGCGGGCCTCAAGATACAAGACATTGACGCTATTGCAGTAACACGTGGACCTGGCCTACCACCCTGTCTACCCGTTGGCTTGAATGCAGCCAAGACACTAGCAGCTGTTTCTGGTAAACCCCTTATTGGCGTTCATCACATGGTAAAGTCATTGAATTTACTTGGTAACCGGCGAATATCTGGTTAAATGTATGGCTTTTCCAATTGGCCAGGAAGCACATGCACTTACTGCTCGCCTCACGACACCTACTGACGACAATAGTCCTGGACCGGCTTTCCCCTTTATGACGCTCTTGATATCCGGCGGACACACATTGCTGCTGACGGCAAATGGCTTGGGTGACTATACGCAACTGGGTACGACATTGGACAGTGCTGTGGGCGAAGCAATCGACAAGACAGCTCGGCTATTGGAACTGCAATGGGCCAAAGGACGTCGGGGCGGACCTGGTGCAGCATTGGAGATGGCCGCCGCTCAAGGAGACCCGGAGCGATTCATATCGAAGTTACCGCTACCCATGATGACTAAAAAGAAATCCGTCATTGAATTCAGTTTCGGTGGGCTCAAGACGGCTGTGGCACGCCTGGTCGAAACTGAGAATGTACTGGCATCGACACAGAGTGTAAACGACATGGCAGCTGCTTTTCAGCTTATCTGTATCCGTCATATTGAACAGAAACTGAGGCTTGCTTTAGATTTGGAGCTTAATGTTAATAAGAAACCCTTGACCTCACTGGTCGTAAGTGGTGGTGTTGCTAGTAACAAGCTATTTCGGTCAAGGTAAAGTGTCTATGCATTTAGTCTTTCTTCTATCGGCGATATCATTAATATACCTTTGTTAAGGTTGGAACAAGTGGCTGCATCATATGGTCTTCCGTTGATTTGTCCACCGCCGAAGCTATGTACAGATAATGGTGTCATGATTGCTTGGACTGGTTTAGAAAGGTTCAGAGCTGGTCTCGTGGACGATTATACAATCACCACTCTCCCGAAATGGCCAATTGAATCCCTCAAAGAGAGAAACTCAATGTAATTTATATCCTCCTTTTTATAGATATTCGCAAAGCGTACCCTGCATGTACTTAGACAATTGCTTGTGTATATATTTGAACCTTGGGTGCTGCGATGACGCTCTAAGATTAAGGCAAAAAACCAAGTTTTCATTCTGATATGCAGGCGGGTATGGCGGTATTAATGGTAGAGTAAAGATCTTAGGAAGGTTAGTGCGCTCTTGTTTGTCTGTTGCTTGGCATCTTCAGTAGATTCATGGAACCTGTTGGTTTCCTCTTCACTCATTACCCGCCAGTTGGGCGAAGCTTGCTTCTTCAGCCAGTTAAAGTCATCCATCTGATCATACAAATTGGCAGCCTGCTTTTCCGTCTTTAGCGGACCGACTCGTATGTCTGTCGAATCTTCCATGATTGGCCGACTGGATACTTGAAGTAATATATCAACATCCTGAGCGTCGTGCATACGAAACTAAGGAAGCGTGAGCCCTTATGACTTGTCTCAAAACGAAACGACCTCCCCTCTTTGTTTTACCTGATGGCATCCCAAAACCAGAAATGACCGGTTTAGACCATACATTAACACCGAGCCTTGAACAGCTGGGCAAATGACAACGCATTCGGACAAATTCTTCATGTGTAGTGCAGAAACCTGGATATTATTGTCATCCAAAAGGATCACACAGCGTGTTAGATTGAATAACAGCACGTCCACCAAAGGCTCTGTCGTCTTTTCCGTGATTGAAAGCACACGATCTGATATTCCCCGGAAAGAAACCGCGCCATCCATGGACTTTTCTTCGTGATTTACTGCCGGCGCTAACGTGGCTAGTCACGAGGAAGATGAGCCATTGTTATTCTTTGTCCCAATCCTTTAGTTGCATACTTTCAACTGCTGTTGCTGCTGTTGCCTTGGTAGGCGTATTCTTTGTTTTGCGCGACTTGAATGTGAATCTTGGTTTGGGTAACAGGGATGACTTGGCATCTTCCAGGGCAGCATTGAGCTCTTTTATTTGCTATAGACCCTGTTGAGTTTCGGTGACAGAGACGAGATCATTACTGCTTACTCGTGAATACTGTCGCTCATCATAGGATGGAATAAATTCCGTTGCTTTTGTGAGCCGTTTTTCAAGATCGTTGATGGCTTGAAGAATAGCTTGAAAGTGCTGCGGCAGTGCCGTCTTTGACAGAGTGGTTGATCGCGCAATTTGAACTTCAATCGCTTCATCAAGGAAGGTGTTTGATTGAGCTGCATCGGTCACGAAGTGAGCGCCGTATTACCTTGTCGTGCAGATTTAAACTCTATCCAGAACGCATTAGATGCTTCGGTCGCTGATGGTTCCGTCATGCTGAAGCAACTTGGTCCAGTTGCAGAACGTGACTTTTGTATGTTTCCGCCCCAGAGTCGTATCGCCAAGTTAGAATTAAACAGCGTTTCGTATGCCCATACCCTTTTTTTTACCTTGAACAGATTTCATATACTTTATCAGAAAGTGAGTCTTTAGCCTTCACACTTGTATTATACGTCGAGACCGCATATTTGTTGGAAACTGCTTACAACCTCATAGCCTAAGTGCGGTGCTCTAAACGGGCTCCAATCGAAACTCAGGTTCAATCGCAATCGTCCCCTGCAGACACCTTGCATTGTGGGTGAAACAAAACGTAATTGTATCCATTTTAAGAAAAAGATATGATGGCTTGAATTTCATTGGATACATGGCAAATGGTGTAATTCTGAAAGACGGTTGTCCCTGGATCCCCTAGATAAACAAGCATCACATGCTTTTGCCATGGCAGCAGAGTTCTATTTGTCGTTCTGATGCATGCTAGAGAGAGAGAAAAGAAGATTGATCATCATGTGGCATTAGATAAGGCTAGTCTATCATCCGGATTCGTCCGCCCAACCAGGGCATTTAATTTCTCTCTTTAGCTTCGCCATTCTTTTTTTTCTCCTTTTCCTTAACCATGGTAAATCCAATTACTTCAGCAACAGCGCTGTTGATTTTCAGCAGTGCGGTATCAACAGTGTTTGGGGCGGCGCTGCCTCCCAGAGCGGGAGGAACTCGACTTTCACCCGTTATGCGCCATGGCCACGAAAAGAACGCACTCACCCAGCGAAGCTTTGGCCCAGAGATACATCAAACCTATCAGCCCTTCCATTCTAGCAGCCAGATCCAGCAAGATGATGATGACTTGTCTGCTTATCTTGATCCAGTAGAAAAAGCGACGGCATTTGTACGATCCAAAGTGACCTCGAGCGATTACTCCGTCAAATCATCCTACACCAGCGACTTGACCGGCATTACACACGTCTACTTGCGTCAAAAAGTGAATGGATTAGAAGTAATCAATGGCAATATTAACATCAATCTGGATCGACATGGTCGAGTCATTTCATACGGCGACTCTTTCACTCGTCCCATCGTGTCGTCATCCGCTCCTGCAACGTCATCGATTTTGGGTGTAAGTTTGGAAGCTTTTGGCGTGAAATTGTTAAACCACTCAATACTCTTTTATAGAGATTTCAACGAGGTCTGGAGATCGTGTCATCCAAGATCTATCAAGTGTTTTTCGATACGCCAGAACGCAAGACAGAGTATGCTTTTGTATACGATGATAAACAGCCAATCATGGATCCCACAACCGCTGTCTTATCTCTCTTGGCCTTTGTCCGAAATGTCCTTCCGCAGCCAGCAACCCTTGAGCAAATTGATCCATCGGCTTGGACTGTAGTCACTTCGCTGCAGGGAGATCAAGATGTCTTGATTTTTGAAGATGTTCCATTCGCTTTATCGCCAGTGCGGGCTCGACCGGCATATATGCAAGTCGAGTCTGGTGAGCTGCTTAAGGTGTGGGACATTGAGATCGAGCTTCAGGATCACTGGTTTAATGCACAGGTGAACGCACACGATGGCACGGTGGCAGGACTGGTCGACTGGGTTTCGGACGCAGCAGCAGACGTGTACTACAACGTGATCCCCTTTGGGTTCAATGACCCGTCAGACACTGACCAGGTGCTCATCCATAATCCACACGATCTTTATGCAAGCCCACAAGGCTGGCATGCTCAGGTTACCATGTCAGGTCACATTCAGATCTATAACGTCACCATTGGCAACAATGTCTACGCACACACAAACCCTGACGGTGGATACAACTGGGAAGAAAATTATCGCCCTAGTGGCAAAATCTCGGAGACTGGCGACCTTATTTTCGATTACGTGGCCGACTTTGGAAGGCAGGAACCTAAAGAATATGAAGACGCTGCTGTGACCAACCTCTTTTACTGGTGCAATATCGCAAGTGTTGGTTTTCTCTCTTGATCATACATCGTTATTTACAAGCAAACTTATTAGGCGCATGACTTGTATTACCGATATGGATTCAATGAGAAAGCAGGTAAAAGCATTTCGTGGATAAAGGAGAAAGCAAAAGTAGGGCTGACAATGACAATACTTTAAGGCAACTTCCAACAAGACAACCTCGGACGGGGTCGCAAAAACGACGATGGCGCTGGTGACGCTGTGATTGCCAATGCACAGGATGGATCCGGTAAATCAAAGGAACGTGATTTTTGCATTAACGCCGTGTAATCTTATTCCCCAAATTAGGCCGCGATAATGCAAACTTTGCAACGCCACCTGATGGACGCCATGGCAAGATGCGGATGTATGTCTGGGACAATACGGAACCGATGCGTGACGGCGACTTTGAGAGTGGCATTATCATTCACGAGTATACGCATGGTGTTTCCAATCGACTGACAGGAGGACCTCACGATAGTAACTGCCTCGGGTGGGGTGAAGCAGGTGGTATGGGTGAAGGCTGGGGTGACTTTGTTGCCACCATCATTCGAATGAACGCCAGCCATACCCGTGAAGCTGAATTCGGTATGGGCGATTGGGCAAATGGAGGCGAAGGAATCAGAAACTACAAGGTAAAAATACACCCACATCCTCTTGATTCGTCATGGGCGCTCAACCCCGGAGTGTTCTAGTATTCTACAAGTATGAAGACCAATCCAAGTACATACAAGATAATGGACAAATTCGGTTACTGGGGTGTCCATGCCAAGGGCGAAGTATGGGCTGAAATGTTATACGAGGTTTACTGGGCACTCGTCGATCGGCATGGCTTCACACCCGAGTGGTTCCCACCATTGCCAGATGACAACGGTGATCTAACGGAGGCAAAGAAACATATCGTATCGCACGGCAACACACTCGCGCTTCAGTTGGTTATAGATGGCATTAAACTTCAACCTTGCCGGCCTTCATTTACAGATGCTCGTGACGCTATCTTAGACGCTGACATACAGTTGACCGGTGGAGAAAACTACTGCACCATTTATGCTGCATTTGCCAAACGCGGTCTAGGGTACGGTGCGGGGATGACTAAAGATGAGAGCGGTTGGTTTGAAAAACGCAAGGAAAGCTTTGAACTTCCTCCTGGTAAATGCGACTAAACCCGCTACTATGCTCTTTCTATGTTATATATTTTTTTCTTTTTTACTATTGATATTGATAAATCGGGATAAAAGAATCTCTGCATAAGTTCCTTCTACAATTGTTTGTGGTTTATTATTTGGAAATCATTAAGTCTCCAAGGGTACGTTGGTTGCAAAAGGTAAACTAAAGTAGGTTGCGACATCTGCTGTCAGGGTTAGTTCCTGCAGCATTTCAATCACTTCTGGTGTGCGATATACGATCTCGGGCAAAGCAGGCGACGATACAGGAAAGAACTTGACAAGCCCAGCCATTCGTTAGTCTAATTGTGATCAATAGATACCAAGCGATCCCATTTATTTACCTTTTCTTCTTTAAATGAGGAATGGCTGCGCAGAATGACGTTGCATAAGGCAAATCGAACTATAAAAGCCCTAAGAAACTCATCCATCATAAAGCGCTTTACTTGCAAGTCTGTCAAACAAGGAAGGAATTTTGTTAGCGATGTGCAAAATCGCAAATCCTTTTTCCGTATAATAACATACCAACGTCAGGGCTACCAATCAACAATTCACCAATTTTTTGTTCCATCCGCGATATTAGCGTAACGCAACTTTCCCATTTTGCTTGATCCAAATTGCCAATATCAGACACAGAGCAGAAACCGAGCATAGGCGTGTGCAAGAAAAGCGTGAAAAGGCTTCCGATTTCGGTTTTATCCTGGATAGACGAAGGATATTCGACGGGTGAGAGCAGAGACATCACAGGTTGATCAAAGACGTTGGGCAGATTCTTGAATGCGATGCTGTTATCGCTGTCAACAATCAGAAATAGCGATTTGCGGGTGAAAGGTACAAGATCGGCAGGGTGAAGACAGTGAGCCAATGGTGTTGCGGAAGAGGCCGCCGCCGCCGCTGCTGCTGCTGCTGCTGTTGCTCCAGATCCATTCGCTGCATTGCTCGCAGTAGCGCTGACATTGGTAGCCGACGCAGTCCCTCCGCTGGCCGCGCCAGACATCATACCCGACGCGCTTCCTTGACCATGATCTGACCGGTCAACTGTGCCTGCGGCTAGTGTACCAGAGGCAGATGACTGCTGTTTGCGTTGGTATGCTGCAACACCGCCTTGGTATCCAGGCACCGGCGCATCCGTGTATTTGCACCCGTCAGCGGAAAGATACAGAAGCATCACGCCGTTATCTGCCGTATCCTTAAACGCAGTTGATAAGTACACGAAAAGCTGGCTTAGTGATGGACGATAAAGCAAATATTTATGTGGGTTGGTTCTTCTATGCGCGACACCCTTGTCTGACTGCGACTGCTGCTGTTGGGCGCCCGTCCCAGACGGTGGCATGTTGCTGGCAGCAGATGCAGACGCGGTACCACTACCACCAGCAGTACTTCTTGTTGCCGTTGACTCCTCTTTGGTCATGACTGGCTCCTTACTTTCGTGACCAGATCCTTTGCCGGTCGTCTGCGGAGGTGTAGGCAGTTGTATTTCGAGGCTCTGCAATATCCTGTACATGTCCAGTGTCAGTTCAGAGAACTTGATCTGTTTCTGACTGTTTCCAACAAGGATTGCTTCTTGGAGCTTTAGCCTGGGACCAAAGCTCTCACGCTCATTTGTTGGACTCGTGGCCAGTAATCGATGCACAACAGTTACTGGTGTTCCGTCAGCATTGATGGGAGCCAGTCTCTTCTCGGCTTCCATGAATGTACTGATTTCGTCCAAGACTGTCTGCCATTCTTTCGCATCGGGTGGTTTGAAACTCTTTGTGTATTCATCCACAAGCCCTTCCAGCTCGCTTATTAAGAGCCGTATGTTGTCGTACTTGTTCAGGAGAAGACTGACAACGATAAATCGAGCATAGTATCGCATCTTCTTGATCATCAATGCTGGACTAGATCGAATTAATAGGCATGCTGCCATAATAGCAGCTCAGTCTTACTTTTTCGCTTCCAATACGTCTTTGAAATATTGTCGCTCGTGAATTGCTTCATAGAACACATACGCTTCCAGCAAATAGCTCGTGTCACTAGTTCTTAAGCTATTTGTCACTGTTATATTCATGTTTATCTCACGACTTCATGTCTCAGGCACTTACTAATAGTGATAATACAGTTGTCCGATTTTGCTTGCGATTTCACCAACCTCCCATCGTTTCAGACCATAATTGTTCTTATCTTCCAGAATAGCTCTACATCAAAACCAATTAGCTGACATTCGCTCCGAGATTCCTGTCATCAATACTTGCCTATGTGTCTGCTGGAACTTCCATAGCTGATGTATCTTTGGTCAAGACTTTTGTTTCGAGCAAGGAGGGTCTTCCAACGCGTCTACTTTACCTTTGTATACACTTCAAACGTCTTTTCGAAATACTTGAGAGAAACAGGAACATGAACTTCCCGGATCACGCTCTTCTTTCTTTTCGTTTCAAATACCTACTGGTCTCCATTGCCGATGGCTTCCGGTAGGAGGCAAGTCTCTGTGATACTTATTCCAGTCAATTCTTGTTTATGCAGCATCGTCCCTCTCACAGCCTCTTTTTTACCTTAGACCACTAAACAAATTCTGGCTTTTCTCCAAAAGATATTGGAATTCTTCAACGAGTTTTTGATTCTGTAAAGAATTCTCATCGGCCACCACAGTTGCTGCTGCTGTTGCCGCCGCCGCTGTTGCAGAGGATGAATTCGTGTCTGATTCCTGGGTCGTCGTGGGAGGTACTCCCAGCGAAGAATCAGGTTCATGAGCTGAAGGAAATGAACAAATTGTCACAGCGCGTCACCAGATTGTAAACGTGTATATTGGCTTGCCTGATGCTGCCGTGCCGCTAGCCGATACCGTGGTCGTGGTCGATGCGCTCGGAGCTACAGATGCAGTAGGTGTGGACGCTGAGGTGGTAATTATCACAGGCGGTGCGGCCGTTTTAGCTGCATCGGATGACGAACCCTCAGCATGACTACTTGACGTTGCAGCTCGCCCGGTGGTCTGAACACTGTCCATATTGACCAAGACAACAAAGTCCCGTTTCAAGCACGCAAAATGAATTGACGTCCAGATAAGGTCCTTTCGGAAGCTGTAGGAACTTTTCCAGCCCCCATCCAATGGTTCGCAGTGAGCATAGCTTTCTCGCTCTGCAGCTTTGGTACAAATTACTTAAATTGCATAAACTCGTCGCATGCGCAATTGGGGACTCACTTAGCGTCCAAAGAGCGCAAGCTACTTTTGGTCTTTCTACGAACAATAACACTAGTAGAAACGGACGGGATCCGGGACATTCCGCTAGAGCCGTCACCTTTTTCGACAGTTAAATGCTTTGTTTCACTTTATCATTCTAGCTTAGAAGAGTACGGCAGGCAAGACTTTGGCGTTTCCCGTTCTCCTGGAACTATCTGAGTGAGATGTTCGGCAATGCCTTGTGTGGATGAATGGATGGTGTGTTCTGATCTCTATATAGCATGCCTAATAAAGTAGAGGTTACGATCGAAGCAAACCCACTTCCTTTGTTACAGAATATAGTTGTTCCATGCGCAATGCGACAATCAAATTGCTTTCAACCCTAGCGAGCCTACTTCCTTTGCTTTCTTTGTGCTGCCGTTTCGGTGTCCTGCGCTGTGTACTTTTCTTGCTGGATGCTTCGATTTTACGCAGAATCTCTGGTCTCCTCTCCGTACCGGAAAAGTACCGACTATCCCGAGGCATATAACCGACGAAAGGTTTAAGTCTTGCTGTAGTAGTGTCATGTATGGCGTATTTTGCTCCCACGCTGCTCTATCTTCATTAAAAGTGTATCGAACGCGCGCTTACTCATTCTCACATCCTTTCGAAACTCCTGATTAGACCATTTGCGAAATAATAGTCCCTTTCGTGAAGCTTAGGCATGGACGCGGTAAAAGACAAAGCGATGTTTGCGCCAAATTATCAATAGATTGCCCGGCTTCTTTTCCACTTCCTTCATTTTGGAAGTGGAGCTCTAATGTCCAACTGTTTCAATGCCAAGGCCTATATACTACCGTCTATAGCTTTCATACTAACTCTTCCAGGCAGCTGTCCTAGGCATTATTTTCGTTGATGACAGGAGCATAAACGCGCCAAGTACCTCAGGCACGGACCGGGCTCAACGCTATTGGCTTCCGATTTTTCCGCTCCGAACAAATTTGAAACCCCACCGTAAGTTGCATGGCAACCAATGATAGGATCACTTCATAAAGAAAAACAAGGAGGGAAGGTGGGGGTGTGAAGATTTAACTTGTGATACCCGACAGGCATGCATTACAAAACGAATCGGGTTCGTTCAGCGACCAACAACGAAATCTGTGTTCTTCAGAAGGGGTCGGTCGGGTGTCGGAAATCCCGATTGCCGCATTGCAGATATTGATAACGCAAGTTTCCGAGATGAACATAAAAGATATATTCAGGGCAAAAGAACAATCGATCGTAGCATTAAAATCTCAACAAAAAGGTAACTTTGTACAACGAGGAATGCCCAGATCATATACATAAAGTTCGTCCCGTTGCTATGAATAATAATAAAAGAGAATAAAGAAAGGTCAAGCGACTACATAAGTATAGGATAGGAATCAAAAATGGAAAGAAAAGAGTAGAGATAAGCATACATACATAAAGATATACAAGACGACCAGAGCTAAAAATAAAGGGGGGCGGGAAAGCGAGATCAGTGAAGACAAAGCGATAAGAGAAGGGGTTCAGGGTTTAAACGTGAAAACGCATAATACAAGAAAAAGAAGATCAATATGTACGGAACTAGATAAGACGCCGAATAGCAATAACTGATATCAAAGAAAGGCAGGGGCAACTTAACAGAAACAAGTATTTACGCGAAAACAGTCGTATGTACATTGGCGAGATCGATATTGGTTTGACGTGCTGGGTCAGAGGCGTCCTTCGATTCCGCGTGGTGGTCGTCGCATGAAAAGGTCGAGTAGAAGGATTCCTCTGAAAAAGAAGAGACAGTCGAGGAGGAGGATGATGTGCGCAAAAGACACGTGCTGGTAGACATTGATGATGCCGGGAATTCTTCCGTGTTGATCGTCGCTGTCATTCCGCGATACGACAAAGACCGACGCCTGTGGTACGATAGTGGGTAGGACCACGTCAAAGGTGGAGAAAACGAGGGACAAGAGGAAGCGGACATAGGCCGTCTACAAGAACGCATCGATATAGTTGAAGGATCGCTGGACGGGAACACATCCAAGCCCTTCGCGGCCTCGTTTGCCTGACAGGCTGAGGAACAAAATGACAAGCTCTATAGGTGATCCATTATTGAGCATTTTCAAGTACGATGCGATATCGGGTTTGTCGTACGATCAACAATAGCTACATACATCATCCGCCAAACGTTTCTCGCAATACAGGCAAATGCTGAGTTCCATTATACTTTTGCCGTTGTCTCCGTTAGTGAGAAAGCAAGAAGCCAAGCAGGAAGACTCAAACACAGGGAAAAAGAGAAGGAAAGGAATTGGTCAGGAATCCGCAAGTTAGGATATTTATACCAACTTTAAGCTGGTCTCACGAACATTTCAATATCTCCCAATTTTGACATCGTGACCCATTCCAGCACCACACCAGTAAAAACGGAAACTTTGGCGGACGCTCAGTGAATCCGTTGGCGGGGCCCACTCAAATAACTGGCGGAGATTTCGGCGCCGATTTAGGAAATCCTCTGGCCAAATGTCGGGCTAAATGTCGTTCCAAATGGCACAACATTTGCAGACATTTCAAACCTCGAAAAAGTTGTTCCATTTTTTCATGGTGTTAAACAAACAATAAGGCAACGGATCGGCATTTGTACGATATAGCGACAGACGAATGGATCCATTTGTAATAACGAAACAAACATAGCAGATCTGGATCAATATAAAATGCACTAAGTCACTTCTCATCATCCCTATGTTTATGTTCATACAAGCTCGCTGAGAAGGTTCAGTATATCTACCGACCATAGAGCCGCAAAGTTCGCGTGACCATAGCATTTTCCCTTGGGCGCCAGAAATGCCGCTGTGAGTCATAAACGTAATCCAGCAAATCAAAATATTCCCTCTCTGCAGGCGTCAACAGTTCTGTTCTCACAACGAACATTATAAGTCAGCACGCCAAAACGTCAGATGCCCTTTTTGTGTGGGGTAGTAAGGGGCGTGTCCTGGCGGAGGACTACGAGTTGAACATGGGGGCAGGGCACATTCGTTCCTCACCAATGCTTTAGTCATGTACTGAGAGGTCAATGCTGGTCCAGAGAAATCGCTAACCTCACAAGGAACTTTTTTCTGCCATCCTTTTTGGATGCAAAAGCAAACGTGGCAAGCCGTTAGATTCCTGGCTGAGTCGAGAATGCAGAATCTAGGTACTTCAAATTTCGATCTGGGATGCAACATACTGTACGCTGTAGTATGCATAGTCCATCCGGGTCAGACAAAGAATCATCACGTATTGGGTGCGTGGACCAAAGCGGTTTGAATGCTTGATCACGGGCAAAGTGGGCTATCCATTCTGCCACTCAGTGCCAAATTTGAGAACTGCTCTTGGTGGTTGTACGTTCATGGTGCATGAACGAGCATCCATTGCCGAAGACACGTCAACCGCGAAGGAACTGGTATAGCGAAGCGCACACCTTCATTGCTTTTCACTAGCTCAGGGTCATTCTCTTGACACTTGACTCAAGCCGAAATTCCTCTAAGGCAACCCTTGCTGCTAGTAGTTAGATTATTCAAAATCGTGCAGAATTTCGTTTCCCGGATAATGAAAAGTGTACAAGAATGTCCTCGATATAGTACAAATGGTATCTTGTTTTCGAGTGTTGAAAGAAAAGCTGCGCTTAGTATAAGAGACCATAAATGAACAGTGCTGATGTTAAGCAAGCTACACCCAAGGTGGCACCCATGATCGTCAACGAGCTCTTGAAATTGGACGGCGTGCCGGCATAATAGCAATAAGGACAGTTGCCATCTGATAACGGGTAAATCAATTTCACGCTCGATTTTCTATATCTGGAAATGCAACTTACTGCTCGAAGTTGCATTTTGATAGGGTTCACCAGAGTAAAAGGCGATGGAAAGGGTCGTTTGCGGTGAAAGCCAACCGGGTTGCACTGGGGCCGATATACCTCTCTGATCATACAGCTGAATCTCATAGTATCCGTTCATCAGCGGTTGGTCGGCTGGCACGTCAGAAATGTGCCAAACAGCACTGGTTGCGCCTCCAGCCATGACGGAAATAGTGTAGGTCACGGAATTAGGACCGACGGCCGCCAAAGTCAAACTGACGGGGTGGACCGATACCGACTCGAATTTCCAGACAAATGTCACATTTTCGTTGGGATCAATGCGGTAAAGCGGCGACACAGATGCACTCCCTGTCGGCGTCAAAAACGAGACACTGCCAGGATAGATCGTGTTGCCGAAACTCGTTGATGTTGGTAGGCCTGCAAGGGGATCGCTGCCTGATCCACTCGCAGATGCGGCTGCTGAGTTGGTTTGTGGCGCTGTGTTCACACTAGTAATCGACGCTGCTGGAGCTCCTGACACTGCCGAAGCGGATGCTACTGCTGAGGCAGATGCTACTGCGGATACTGGTGCCGCTGAAGATGAACCGGCCGCGACTCCGGTAGCAGCTATAGTGTCCCTTTTTCTGTTATTCCATTATTCTCACAAAAACAAATCATTTTCCATGATCTAACCTTGAGGAACTGTAAAAGATTGGTTAGATTAGAAGCTGCTCTCTGGTTTGCTTGCTTGAAAAATGTACTTGCTTCGTTTCCTTAAGCGACCCACAACTTGATTCGTCCTGGCGTCGCTTAACTCGTAGAATTCAGGTTCGTTGCTGTAAACAACTGTAACGAAAAATGCGCAAATAATACAAAGTATGATAAATTGTTTTAGCATTTTGTTTTGTGTGCAGAAGGGAAAAAAAGAAGAGAAGAAAGTCGGGTGGTTTGTCGCGATAATGAAAACGGAGGAGATTTAATGAACCGAGTCGGACAGATGGTCTAAGCAATAGTTTGATTTCTTGGCAACTCTGATAAAAAAAGAAACCCTCGGAAGACATTCCCCCACACTCCGACGTGCGATCATTGCTATGAATATTATACCTGACTTGTCGAGACCACCAAGTTACAGGGTGTCCTATTTCGGTTGTTAAGGGATGAACGTGGAAAACGATGCCTGAGACGTGATTTAAGGGTTTGCTTCAATGTTTCCACTCTGTCACACAAACTTTCAAACAGGTTCGGAGTCTGGCATCCTCGTGGCAGCCGCGCCTTCCGTTGTGCAGAACATCTAAAGAACCATAGGAACGTATAGTTTTCGACGCAGGTATGAAAGGCATAGTACTCATCGTCCCTTGATATTTGCATTAAACAAAGGGTGAATCGGGGCGCTTTGTTCTAGGTCATATTCGCTTTACGTAGCGAGCGTAAATAAAGCAACTCGCCTGCGATACAGAGGTGCTGCTAATTACAAAGGAGTATGCCTGAGGCAAAAGCTTCCTTCAACTCCCTTTGGTCAGGCTTGCTTTGTCGAATCGATCCTTGTATCTTGGGGATCCAACTAAAACCGGAGTTCGTTCCTGTCCGAGTGACTCTCCGTCGTCGACGATTCAGTGCCTGAATTAATGGCTTCACCTCAAAGTGCTCAGAAAGTAGCCATGCCGACCTTCTAACTATGTATCTACGCTGTCAACACTAAGCAGACCGTCAAGGAGAATACAGTATAACATAGGTCTCGTAGACAATTCAGCAAAGATCAAAACTTAAATTTCTATATTTTACTTTTTAGGGATCTATATACAGGGATACACTTGGAAGTGTCAATCATCGCTTATTTGTTTCTGGCTGCTTCCTTTTTCTTATATTCCTGAATGAGTTGTTCCTGTATGTGTGTCTGGACAGGCTGGTGGTTCTTGTATTCCATGGAGAATTCACCTTTGCCCTGAGTGGCCGAGCGTAACTCAGTCGAGTAGCCAAACATGTCGTTAAGGGGAACGTCTGCAGTAACGGTGAAGAAGTCCTCCTGGATTTCAGTGTCGACAATAGTACCCTTGCGTTTGTTCAGACCGCCAATGACAGCACCTTGGAATTCCACGGGAGCCGTAATAGCGACGTTCATGATGGGTTCAAGGATAGTAGGACGGCCCTTCGCAAAGGCTTCGTAGAAAGCATTCTTAGTGGCAATACGGAAAGCCATTTCACTCGAATCGACCGAGTGAGCAGCACCGTCTTCCAAAATCATGCGAACTCCGTTAACAGGATGTCCAATAAGAGGACCCTTTTCCAGAGCATCCAAGAAACCCTTCTCACAAGCAGGGATGAAGTTCGTAGGAATGTTGCCACCAACGACCCGGTTCTCAAAGCCGATATCCTTTCCAGTTTCTTCGTCCATTTGCATTGGTTCAATCGTACCAATAACACGACCGAATTGACCAGCACCACCCGATTGCTTCTTGTGGGTGTAGTTGAACTTGGCAGGCTGAGTAATCGTCTCACGGAAAGCCACGCGCGGTTTGCCGGTTTCGCACTCGACATTGTACTCACGCTTCATACGCTCAACGTAAATCTGCAAATGAAGTTCACCCATACCGGAGATAATGGTCTAGAGCAAGTCATCATCAGAAACATTGTCAATATGCCAATCTCTGCTAAATAAGCTTACCTCCTTGCTCTCGGGATCGACGTGCACACGGAAAGTAGGGTCTTCCTTCTGGAAACGGTTCAAAGCCTTGGAGAAGTTGGGCGACTCTCTGCCTTTGGGCGTGATGGACAATGAAATAACAGGCTCCGGGACATACATCGAGGTCTGCACTAAGCTTAGTATTTGACCTTACTGGACAACTACAATCAATGCTCATACCATAGTGTACTTGAGGCTGCCGTCCGTGAAGGTATCGCCACTAGCACAGTCGACACCAAACATTGCGCCGATTTCACCAGCACCAAGTTCGTCAACATCCTCCATATCCGAAGCATGCATACGAACCAAGCGTGGGACCTTGATCTTCTTGCCAGTCTTCACGTTGGTGATGAATGAGCCTCTCTTCAGTGTACCTTGGTAAATTCTCATGTATGTCAATTGTCCGTAGCGACCTTCTTCCAGCTTGAACGCTAGACCAACGAAGGGATTGGCCGAGTACGGAACAAGCTGAACCGGTTTTTCTTCCTGGGCAATGTCAAGAGCAGTGTTCGTCACTTCTGTCGGGTCAGGCAGGTAATTCACGACGGCATCCAGTAACGGTTGAACTGACAAATTCTTGAAAGCAGAACCCATGAGTACCGGAGTGAATTTCAAACCAATTGTTGCTCGGCGAATAGCAGCCGTGAACTGCTCCGCCGTAGGGATTTCCTCGTTAAGATAGATGTCAGCAATTTCATCATCGACGTTGGCCAGTTGTTCAATCAGTTCACTGCGTTTCTCTGTAGCAAGAGCGACGAGTTCATCCGGGATTTCCTTTTCGATAACCTTTTCACTGAAAATGCAGTAGGTCAATATATAGAGACACATTATACGACAGTAGTCATCACTTACCCGTGTTCGCCTTCATTGTAGATGGCTTTCCAACGAGTCAGGTCGACAACGCCTCGGAACTGGTCTTCGGCACCAATAGGAATTTGAATGGCAGCAGCAGGTAACTTCAGTTTCTGTCGGATTTGATCAATCACACGGAATGGATTGGCACCAGCACGATCCATCTTGTTGATGAACGAAATACGGGGAACATTGTAGCGACGCATTTGTCGGTCCACAGTCATCGTTTGAGACTGAACACCAGAAACAGCACAGAGAATCAAGACAGCACCATCCAACACACGCAAAGCTCTTTCCACTTCAATAGTGAAATCGACGTGGCCTATTGTCGTCCCTAAGCACAGAGCGCCTCTACTCCTACCATTGATACCATGTCACATACCGGGAGTATCAATAATGTTAATGTTGTGGTCACCCCAGCTTGCATAAGTGGCAGCAGACTGAATGGTGATACCCTTTTCTCTTTCCAAGTCCATGGAATCCATCTTCGCACCAACACCGTCACGGCCACGGACATCGTGGATTTCCTTGATACGGCCGGTGTAAAAGAGGATACGTTCGGTACAGGTGGTTTTGCCGGAATCGATGTGTGCTGAGATACCAATATTACGAAGCTTTCGGAGACGTGCCTGAAACCACAGTCAACAAATCGTAGCATACAGCATTGAATTCGACTTACGAGATCTTTGGGATCAACCTGCTCCTCGGAGTCAGGTGTAGCGGCAGCAGTCGAGTGGTAACGTGCGCATAAGTTTATGGGTCCGAGAGAAAAAGTCTGGTGTGGAAGGTTTTCAGAAACCGAAGCTACCGCGCTACGGAAGGCGGCATGGTTTAGCCTCCCTGGTAGCCCTCCGAAAAGGGAGCGCACAAACGACATGAGAGACGTTCAACCAGTGAAGCGGAAAAAACAGTGCGCAAAGAAAAAAGCCATTTCTGACAGGGCCTGCACATTTTTGCAGGTACAAAAGTGTGACTGCATCATGTTTCAGAGTTTCGTGTCCTCTGACAACACACGACACATAGACAACCATGGCCACAGAAACGTCAGAAATGAATCACATTGGACGTACTACTCCAGATCCTACCACCCCAACTCTCTTATCCTGTGTTTCGACTCGAATAGTGATTTTGATGCTTGGTTCGATGACACTGCTTATCGTCTTGGTATCTGGAATCAGCAGAGACAGACAGTACAGCCAATCTAGTCCTTGAACCTCTGAAGCATCCTCTCTTGCCAAAAGTACTCCTGGGCCCGACAGCGGTATCTGTGGACAACGCTGTATTATTGTGACCATGCAACCATCTACAGGCCTTGCAGCAGCAACCCAGCACTGAAGCGCCAAGAAATAGGATCAATAAAAGTTGGATGCCCTGCTAGTCTCAAAGTTGTCAAGGAATTGAGTGGTACAACATTAGTTACAAATACTTGGAAACATGAGGGCCATGACCCACAAAGTCGCTATGATATTGTTCGCTCGAGATTACCAAAAGAAGTGAAAGAATGGCTGCAGACACACGTTGGCACCATAATGGACTGGAATGCTATCAAAAGTATTCTTAGACTTTCCACTGATCAGCTAGATTAGGTATTTACGACGACAATGGAAGTTAACGGGTAAGTAGTAAACTATTCTTTATGCAGCTTGAGAATAGTTTAGAGGAAGATCCTAAAGGCTTTTGATGCTCCGCTCATTCTTCTCAGCCGGGCTTCTTATCAGAATCTCATCAAGAAATCTATAACTCATTTCAAACGAACTTATCCATCTCTGGCTTAAGTTCTGATGGAACTTATGATCCAACTTGTGACGGATCTTTCGGAACGTCCCTCTGCGTTGTGTCTTATATATTTACATTCCCTAATTTTGATACGCAGGCATTTCAGTTACAGTGTGTACCTCACGTATGTGTCCAAGTCGCAGGTATCTTGAAATTGTTACGCGTTTTTCAATCCATAATCGGGCTGAATTACGTGCTTCCTTAGCATTTTCCTAATTGGCAACTGTCCTCATTGTTCACCAGGCCGTTCTGAGGACAAAGACGGCGCCCAAGGAAAATAACAGTGCAGACAGAGCAAAGTCGTCACCTCAACAAAGAGAGCAAAGACAATGCCCAAAGAAATTAACAATGTACAGTGCCCGCTCGATATAGTGGTCACCCTGGTGGACCCCAAAAGCGATCATTATAACGAACGATCAGTATATAGATTTAGTGATCTTTATTTGCAAACAAAATTGGTGGAATTGAAAAGTGATCACTATATCGATATATCGCGCGGGTACTGTATGAGCTTCGCTTGCTCTTTGTTTCTTGCTATCTTAAATTGTCGAGACATTTCATAGTTTCATCCTTTCTTCTCTCTTCTTTCTTCGTTTTTCACTCTTCTTTTTCCGTTTACTAACCATACAATGACCGTCAAAGGCCTTCAGTTCTTCGCAAGAAAACGATACAACGCGTACGAGAAAACGACATCTAT
>JSYX01000583.1:0-22415 GCA_000787465.1 Thermomucor indicae-seudaticae | reverse complement strand
CCCTTGAAATCACAAGTATCTCTACTCCACAATCAGTTATCCTTATGCACACCGTCTTTATTTTGGATGATGAATAGTTCATTAGAAATCTCTCATAATAAATGGAGCGTGTTAATTGACTTTCTGGACATTTCTGATTTTGCTTCTTTTTGTTCCGTATCTCAACCGTATATAAAGGATTATAAATACTTACGGTAATGTTGTTTTCCTGTGAAATACGTCTCTGAATTGCTCAAAGTATGTTGCCGGCTATTCGACGGGCATACACTGGTGGAGGTGGCGTTTGTAGCCATGTTTTCTCAGCACCTCCACATCTGCAATGATGAGACGCATGTGAGCTCAACGCCATTCCCGAAACTGAAACGAAATGGGTCGATTTCATTTCTGTCCCATTTCCTTCCACGGACCGGCTCATTCAAAGTTTCGTGTGCCATTAGTATGGCAGCCTGGTTCCGAGCATTGTCGATGCGGCAAGTGCATGCAATCGAGCAGAATGGCTGCAAAAGAGTTTGCACATGTTTAGGGTTGTCCGTGCGGAAGACCGGAGCTTCAGTATGGTGAAGCGTTGCCCTTTTTAATCATGTTGTCAGGCCTCTCGAATACGGGAACATTAAGCTCCTCCCTCGTCCTGATGAGAGATCCTGATCCAGACGGGAACCAATGGATACTATTAAGAACGAATGGATACATCGAGAGACATCGACCGCACAATGAATATAGATTTATTGGAAATAGCTTTGCTGTTGATCAATAAAACGGGTAGATTCGCCAGCATGAGGAAGCTTTTGAAGAAGCACGGCTATAATAACAATGCGCTAAAGATATAGGATGACGTGCCGTTTACATGCGCACTTGTGATTGCTGACATTCTGCATCTTAACAGCTGTATTTCATAACGTGTGATCTACCAGAAGGTTTCCGCCCATCAAAGTTTAGCTACGAATGCTTTGTCTCGAAGTAGCTTCACGACGCGAGCAGACGCACCCCAGCTGGATTGATATCCTAAGGATTTGTGAGTTTTCCGTGAGCCTTGCGCTGTTTGCCTGTATACTTACCATGGGAGCTATGACCGTAGTTATGAATCACAGTAACTGCCTCACCAGTCGCGGCAGAAACTTTGTCCCGTGCACAATAAACACAATGTACCACCAACTTATAGCTTTCTCGCTTTTCCTTACCTCGTACTTCTTTTTCAATGCGAATTCCTCCCTTACGTCCTGGACGGAAACCAACGTTAATTGAGACAATATCAAACGCATCAACACCCTTATGATGGGTCAATTCAGGACACAATTCGTAACACCGCTCCAAAATAGCCTTGGTGATAGTGGGATCCGGATTAAGGTTCTTGTTATCAGTATCCATTGTGCCGCCACAAATCACTGTTCCATCGCCTCTAGGAATAATGTACGTTATCGCATTCTCACCTATATCATTCAATGAGTTTTCTTTGTTTTGCCACGCCTCGTGGGAAAAAAGAAGCCCATACCATCACGATACATTTGCTTTTTGATATGAGGTGCACGGACTAGGATGGTTTGGCCCCGGATCGTGTACATGTTGGTATCACGGACATCCGTTAAATGGGCCGCGCCGTTACCAGTGCAGTTGATCAGGACATCACAGTTGTACTTGTCGATTACTTCTTGAAGACTGGTAACAGCTTGCTCACGTTGTACATAACCGCCCAATTGCTCTACTTGCTTGACAAGCCAATCCAGGTACTTGGGTACACTCAGGGTATCTGATCCACATATCAGCAATAAAGAAAAAAGCATACGCATTATACTTCCATACATGTTTGAAAGGTAAACCCAAACTTAGCGCCCTTTGGTAATTGTGTTTTAGGAATTTCAGCAAACTGTATTGTATGACAAGACGCGATTGGTTTTCTTACTAAAGACGAAGTCGAAAAATGGTATCACTTACTTGAGGATATAACTCGCGAACCCACATACTGTCCTCTCCCGGTTCATCATCAACATCTCGAATATCGATACCTGGACAATGGATCACGCTCGATTCTGGTACATTTTCCGCAAGGTACTTGAAAACTTTATGGGTATCTGCATCGATTTCTGTAACCCTTGTCGCCGGGTTATGGTTAGCAATAGCTTCCTCGGTGCTAGCTTTTTTTAGACTCATTGACCTCGAAGTCGTTTATCGCGGCTAGAAGCAAAAGACAGAATAGAAGCGCCTGCCCAGGGCGACGTATACTCCACGGTTTTATCTCCAGGAACATATTGTCCAATCACAGCAACATCCTTATATCCTGCCTGCAATAGACTTACAGCAGTCGTCAGGCCACTCACGCCGGCACCTTAAAATAAACCCGTTGGCTAAGGAACGAATGCATCAATAGAAACTGCAAAGGTTTAAAGTATTACCAAGAACAACGATTTTCTTTATTTCTTCTGCCATTCGGGAAAAGCCAGGCGTAAACACTTTGACCAAAATTACTGGTTCTCCCGTAACTTCCGACAATTCAAACGCCGACATTACGTCATACCTTAATTACGTTGCCTCGTCGTCGTCAACCTTTCACTCTTCTTTCACCGATTTCATCTTCCTTATCATCATCCATCCATCCCTTTATTTCTACTTCCTTGTATATACAACCTCCTCTATTTAAAACGTTAACCAAGGTAATTGTCGTTTGCCAACGCAAGTCTGGGAAAATACCTGCGATTCTGCCTCGCTTTTGCGCCCATCTGTCTTCCTGGTCGTGCATCATCGCTTCCGCCAAAATGACAGTCGACATCTTACGAATTGACGACCATTCGTACTGCACAGCGCACATCTGCGAGACATCTGTATGACCAGGCTCGTGAGAAGCACCAGCGTTCGGCAGATGTAGAAATCTCGGGTGTTCTGATGGGTGAATACGCAAACGGATATACAACGAAAATTGCGTTTCGATCAATCGAACGTAATTACGCCATCTGACGCTCTTTTTGAAAGAAAAAGAAAGCCACTCCCGGCCTGCCTTTGACCAAGAGCGATTCATTACGGAGGTTGAAAGATCAGTGCACACGCCAACGATGATGCCGGCCGGAGAGCAGTGGGAGCTGGCGACAGTATTTTCCCGTGAACCTTTGCATCGCATTTTCTTTTTGTTTCTTTTTGCTTGACCGTCGGTTCCGGATGAAGTTTTTACTAAAACAACCCTCGTTGGCGAATCTTCTTCCCAGTTGCCCGAAATGTCTTCCACTGACCACGCTGATATTCTTGTTGACTATGAAGAAGACGACGAGCAAGCCATCCAACAGGAGGCTGCGGCTGCCCCCGCTACAAAGGACACAGAAGCCGAAGGCGCGAATGGCGACGAAGGTGAAGACAAGAAAGACAAGAAGGGCTCCTATGTTGGTATCAGCTCTACCGGTTTCCGTGATTTCTTGCTGAAGCCTGAGCTCCTCCGGAGTATTGTCGACTGCGGTTTTGAACATCCCTCGGAAGGTAAACGAAGATAGTCTCATTCCATTGAAGAAGTGGAGCGCCTTACGAATGCTTTCCAACAGTGCAACAAGAGTGCATTCCTCAGTCCATTCTGGGTATGGATGTCATTTGCCAGGCCAAGTCTGGTATGGGTAAAACTGCCGTCTTTGTGCTTGCCACTCTGCAACAGATTGAGCCTGTCGACGGTGAGGTCTCTGTTGTAGTGCTTTGCCACACCCGTGAACTTGCATTCCAAATCCGAAACGAATACAACCGGTTTAGCAAGTACATCCCTGATATCCGCACCGAAGTATTTTACGGCGGTGTACCTACTTCTAAAGACATCGAAATCTTGCGTGACAAGAAGAAATGCCCACACATCTTGGTCGGCACGCCAGGCCGTGTATGGGGTCTTGTTCGAGACAAGTATCTGAAGCTCAACAATGTCAAGCACTTCGTTTTGGACGAATGCGACAAGATGCTGGAACAGCTAGGTACGCCATATTACGAAGAAAGCAAGAGGACACATCACCGACTAATAAACCTCAGATATGCGTCGAGACGTCCAAGACATTTTCCGCTCTACACCTCACCACAAGCAAGTCATGATGTTCTCTGCTACTCTTGCGAAGGAGATGCGACCTATCTGCAAGAAGTTCATGCAAAACCCTCTTGAAATCTATGTGGACGATGAGGCCAAGCTGACGTTGCACGGTCTACAGCAGTTCTACATCAAACTTGATGAGCGGGAGAAGAACCGCAAGCTGAACGATTTGCTGGACAGTCTGGAATTCAACCAAGTCTGCATCTTTGTACGCTCTGTACCACGCGCGAACGAGCTCAACCGCATCTTAATCAGTTGCAACTTCCCAAGCATCTGCATCCACTCACAAATGAGCCAAGAAGAACGCATCAAGCGGTACAAGTCATTCAAGGACTTTGAGAAGCGTATCATGGTGGCAACTGATATCTTTGGTCGCGGTATCGATATTGAACGTGTCAACATTGTTATCAACTATGATATGCCGGACAGTGCGGACACTTATCTGCACCGTGTTGGCCGTGCTGGCCGTTTCGGTACCAAGGGTTTGGGTATCACGTTTGTCTCCAACGAGAAGGATACGGAAGTTTTGAACGATGTTCAGAGCCGGTTCGAAATCAACATTCAATCTCTTCCTGACGATGTGGATGTGAACTCGTATATGGCACCATGAACATATGCTTCTCATTCTTCTTTGTAAACTGCTGTTTCCCTTCGTGATAAAAACCGAGCTGATTTAGTTTATTTCCTTTACTGTTGCTGTGAATTCAGGACTCATTAAAAACAATGCTTTCTTTATGGTCGGGCAGGACGTTGATGATTTTGAAAGGGTCCAAATTTTCTCTTACGTTTGAGGGCTTGAAGAGTGAGTATTTTCGCCTTCCCTGAGTCTGACTTTCGTGGTGGCAATGGACACGAAGCTCTTCTCGCCGCATCTTGTCCGCGGACTGACGGACAAGATTTACGATAAGCGAAAATCTGCAGCGCTCGAGATTGAAAAGTAAAAGAAAAGATGGGCAAGGCAGTCCGCTTTTGCAGGATCTTCTTACAAGGATTTGCAGACTCGTTCGGGACAATGAAACGACACCCGAGCACATTACGGAGATTATTGAGACGCTTGTTCAAGACTTTGTGTACTCGCAAAATTCGAATGCTCGTAATGGGGGATTGATTGGACTAGCGGCGACGGCTATTGCTTTAGGCCCGGTAATTGCTTTTTAACTGGGAGAGGACAGGACTTGAGGTCTTATACACGCTTGTCATATCTATCTAGTCTGTCGCGCCATACCTTGATATCATTGTACCACCCATTCTATCATGTTTCAGTAATCAAGACTCACGGGTTCGGTATTACGCTTGCGAGAGCATGTACAATATTGCCAAGGTGGCCAAAGGGGAAGTCTTGCGATTCTTCAACAGCATTTTCGACGCGCTGTGCAAGCTGGCAGCCGATCCAGCGCCGACAGTCAAGAATGGGGCAGACCTTCTGGACCGGTTAATCAAAGATATTGTGTCTGAGCTTTCGACGACGTACGTCTCGCCACACCAGGAACCGTTAAACCCGGTCGAGGAAGGAGAACATCAACAACAACAGCAGCAGCAACAACTTGTGGTGCCAAAATCATTGCCGCGCAATACCGCGTTTTCTTTGCCACGCTTTATCCCTGTACTCAGTCAACGAATCTATGTACGGAACTCGTTTTCGCGACAGTATCTGGTATCTTGGATCGCCGTGCTTGATTCCATTCCTGATCTGGAGCTTGTCTCGTTTCTGCCAGAGTTTCTGGATGGCTTGCTCAATTGTCTGAGCGACCCAAGTGAAGACGTAAGGAACGCGACCACGGTCCTGCTCGGTGAGTTTTTGCAGGAGATTAAGGAGGCGGCAGCAGCACGGATGCAGCAGCCAGAGGATGATAACAAGGGAACCTATTTGCCGGGTCAGGGCGTCATTGTCCAATACGAGCGTATCGTCGAAACATTGGTCCAACACCTCTCGTCGCCCGAAGAAGAACTCCAGCGAACCGCCCTTCAATGGCTCAACGAGTTTATCCAGATCGCCAAGGACGTCGTCATCAAGTTTACGCCCAGAATCATCCTGGCTGTCTTGCCCTGTCTGGCACACCAAGTGCCCGTCATTCGTGAGACCGCGAATGAAACGAACCAGAGCCTACAACGTTTGGTCCTCGAGTCGTCATCATCTACGGCTGCCGTCGTACCTACACCGCCCCAACCATCGTCTAGTATCAGTGATCCTGCAGGAGGAGGAGGCGCCAACGACGAAGAACAACAACAACAACAGCAACAGCAACCGCTACAGCCACCGGCCTTGCGTCGCGTCTACCATTCCGACGTCGTTGCGCGCTCTCAAGCCGCCACTGCTGGTAACAACGAAGACCCATTTGATTATCAAGCGACGGTATCCAACTTGCGGCTACAGTTCTTGAACGAGCATGAGGAGACGCGTGTGGCTAGTTTGGAGTGGTTATTGATGCTGCATAAAAAGGCGCCTACCAAGATCCTTGCGTCGGATGATGGGACGTTTCCAGCCTTACTCAAGACGCTTTCGGATTCTTCAGAAGAGGCATGTATATCCTATTTCGGCAGTGTGTTTTTTTAGGATAACTAAGAGGGAAATAGGTCGTTCGGAGGGACCTCCAATTACTGGCCCAGATCTCGCTGTATTCGGACGACGAATACTTTCGTAGCTTCATGATGAACCTGTTATCGTTGTTTAGCACCGATCGACGATTACTGGAGACACGTGGGAGCCTGATTATCCGGCAACTGTGTCTGAGCCTTGATCCGGAGCGGATCTATTGCACGATTGCGGATATTTTGGAGCACGACGAAGACTTGGAGTTTGCGAGCATTATGGTTCAGAACCTGAATATCATCTTGATTACTTCGCTGGAGTTGGCGAATCTGCGGAAACGGCTACGGAATTTGGATCACAAGGATGGACAGAGGCTGTTTATTGCGTTGTATCGGTCTTGGTGTCATAATGCGGTGGCGACGTTCTCGTTGTGTCTTTTGGCTCAGGCGTATGAGCATGCGGCCAACATGTTGCAGATATTGTAAAGTTTCTCTCGGGGTTTGTTTGTGGTGGGATAGATACTCAACCTTGGGTCTTTTGGAAATAGTGCCGAACTTGAAATTACGGTCAATATGCTGATACAAATGGATAAGCTGGTTCAATTGCTAGAGTCACCTGTATTTACCTGCAAGTATGGGGGGTGTGCGAAGTTTATTTTTTCCCTTTGGCTAACATGTACCGTATATATGCTAGATTTAAGGTTGCAGCTACTGGAGCCTGAAAAATACCCGTATCTGTTCAAATGTCTCTATGGCATTTTGATGCTGTTACCTCAGTCTCCAGCCTTTTCCACACTACGGAACCGGCTGAGTAGTGTGTCATCGCTTGGGTTCTTTCATTTAATGCCTAGTAAAAGGTATACCATCAAACTGTGGTTGTGCTGACTCTTTTTTCTCTTTCTCACACGCCTTGATTTTCATTTAGTGATACCACTGCAAAACAGCAACAGCAGCGAGCCAAGCAAGGAGGGCGTCCAAGTGAGGAAACGAGCACCATCAAATTTCAAGAGCTATTGCAGCATTTCAAAACGGTTCAGTCGCGTCATGAACGACAGCGTCAACAAGGTAGAAAAGAGAGAGAGATAGCGACAGAACTTGATGAGATTTTAATGATACGTGTGATAAGCTATGCAGAATGTCTCGCGGACTCATGGATCTAGGACCAGGCGTTCACGTTACAATAGCGATCCTTCTTTCCAATACAGCCGGGAAGAGTTTACGGAAGGAAAGAAGCAATCAGGAGGAACAACGATGTTATCTAGTTCGTTTGTAGGAGGGGACCGGGCGCCACCGTCTTCGTTTCTTAGTAATGGTCGTAGTAATACCAATCGAACAGCAACAAGGAAGACTCTGAAAAAATAATAAACTATTTTTGACGTTCCGACCTCGGTCCACATGCCTTTTGTAAAGAAATGCTTTTGAGTAGGACAATAGCATGGCGGCGGTGGTGTTTTCGACGAGGCATTGCAACGACGACAACAACAACAGTAGTCAATAATACTCGTCGGCGACCTATGGGTCGAGGACGCAAGTGGTTGCTCGGTACTGCAGCGTTGATCGGGGGTGGTGGTACGCTAGCATACTACCAAAGCGAGGACGCACGACATGTGGCGATTGCACTTCAGCGGTGCGGCACAGCGGGCTGGGTCGGAGCGCGGGTTGCATTGGACTACAAGCTAATGTTATCCAAGCAATACGGCAGCGCCGAGGAGTACCAAGCGGCGAAGCGAGCGTGCGATTTGCGGTGTGCGGAACGGGTATTGCAAGGCTTGCAAAAGCTGGGAGGAATCTACATTAAGCTCGGGCAACATGTGTCAGCGATGGTGTACATTCTGCCGCCCGAGTGGACCTCGACGATGGCCGTGCTGCAGGATCGGTGCGAGCCTACGCCCGCAGACCAAGTCCGGCAGCTGTTCCTGACCGACTATGGACAGCCGGTGGAAGAGATTTTTGAGACGTTCGACTGGACACCGCTCGGCGTCGCGAGTCTTGCGCAGGTGCACCGGGCTCGACTGAGACGGAGACCGGATGGGACTTGGCCTGCTGCCGCGAGCGCGAGTGATGGCTGGGTCGCGGTCAAGCTCCAGCACCCGACGCTGGACGAGTTCTGCAAGGTCGATATGGAAACGGTCGCCTTCATCTTTAGCGTCATCAAAAAAGTGTTTCCCGAGTTTGGCTTTGGCTGGCTGACGGAAGAGATGCGAGAGTCGTTGCCGCGTGAACTCGATTTTGTGCATGAAGCTCGGAATGCGCGGCTCGTGCAGCAGAATTTTGCCGACGATCGGAATACGGCGCTCAAGGTGCCCGAGATCATTTGGGCCAAACGAAGAATCCTTTGCATGGAATGTAAGGTCATCCTCTCTCTGTGTGTGATATGTAGATAGAGGAGAGAGGCGCTCATATCACGTCTAGTCATTGAAGGTGCACGGATCGACAATTTAAAGTATATGCAGGAACACAACATTGATCCCAGTCAGGTGTCTTCTGAACTGACTCGCATCTTTTCGAAAATGATCTTTTTGCATGGGTAAGTATTATTGATCAGAATGACGCTTAAATCATTACTAATAATGTGATGATGGTGTATTAGCTTTGTCCATTGCGATCCTCGTGAGTTCGGATCTGGGTTAAACGTTCTGGCTGTAAAGTGAGGCCCTTGATATGCTAAAACGAGAAACTGAAAAACAGATCCTGGTAATGTGATTGTGCGTCCGGCAAAGGATCCCAAGCGCTCAAAGTTCAACTTTGATCTTGTGCTTCTTGATCATGGACTTTACCGTGACCTGCCTGACCAGATCCGGATTGATTACGCGCACCTGTGGACGTCCTTGATCCGCGGCGATGAAGACGGGATTCGGAAGTATGCCAAGCGTGTGGGTGGCACAGACACGTACCAATTATTTGCATGTATCATGACGGGCCGCGAATGGAGCACGGTGCAGGCGGCCGACCTGGCTTCGGTCAGGACGCAGGCCGAGCTGGGTCGGATGGCGAGTGGTGCGATGGAATGGCTTACTGGTATTTCTGATATCTTGGCGCGTCTTCCGCGCGTGGTTCTGCTGTTGCTAAAGACCAACGATCTGTTGCGGCACGTTGATGAAGTGCTTCGAACTTCGTCGACCGGTGACCACATGACCTATGTGATCATGGGCCGCTACTGTGCCAAGGCAGTGTGGCTGGATGCCCGCAAGCATTTGATGGACCGCATTGCTATGCTTGGATTCCGATGGGAGTTGTTCAAGACGTTGGCCCAGGCATGGTGGAATTATTTCTCGCTTACGGCAATGCTCTGGTTATATCAACAAAGTTCAGCGTGGAAAAACAGAGCCCTGACGTGGCGATCATAACAGACAGTGACATAATAGATCCCCTCTCTCTAATAACGTTTTAACTCGGTAGACACGAAATTGATCTCATAGAACAAAGACAGGATTGAAATCCTAACAAACTCCGGTTTTTTCTCTCTCTCTCACTCTTATTCTGCCAAGTTGTCGTCACTCATAGTACCTATCGCTGTCTCTTTGCTCAAGGACTTCATGTGGAGCAAATTCTTTCATTTAACGATAGACGCTGTCCTCGTCTCTGCGGTCTTGGCGGGCATTAAGCGAATCACGGGAATAAAGCAAGTTCTTTCATAAACTGGGTCTTTAGTGAATGTCGTGTGTGTGTCAATGCTGAATGAGTGAATCCATTAGGCCTGCTGTATCCAAGATTCAAAACAAGGAGATACGAGGCTATGTAGAAAAGTACTTGGATGTGGGTGAATGGGTTCTTGACACCAGTATTCTGCTAATGAGCCATTCGCCCTACTTTGAGCGATCTTGAATACCCCACATTCTGCAAGGTGATGATCTCGACATATTCACTGTTCGATGACTTTTTCCTTTTGACTGGCCCCTTTTTCTGTTAACAAAGAGAGAGCTATGATTGATACCTCGGTACTGCACTTGTAATAGACACTTTTACACATCCCGCCCCCTTTTTTGAGTGGTGTTTTTTTTCCGAGAACAATTGTTCGACGAAGTTTCTGAGGCCCATTTTTCACTCTATGGATCTATCACTTTGGATAAACATTCTCTTTGTGTAATCCGGGTCCAAAATGGGAAGAATTCTCTCTTTCGGATGAGTGAACCCTTCAAGCCTCAAACTAGCTCCGCGCACCATGCACAACCATTTCTTTACCGCTGATATCTTTCTGAGAGCAGATCATTTGACATTGCACTGTCGGAGAAAGTGTCTTGGCATTGCCCGGGTGTAAGGTGAAAGGGGTCGTCTTTTGACATCGCCGAAAGCAGTAAATCCGCAGCAATAGCCAAGAAAATGCATCGCCCTCTTTTTTTGTAACACGCATGATTTTGCCAAGAGTTCACAATATATAAAGGGGGGTAACGTGTTTTCTCTCATCACTTTCTGACAACACTTTTTTCTTTTCTTTCGTCTTTATGACTCATGACAACAAGTAATAAATTCGACTTTAAAGTAACTCTGAACGGAGAGACTCGACGATTTACGGTACCCAAATTCGATATCTCGTGGTTTACACTCTGTAACATCTTGAGGGCCAGCTTCCCTTCGCTTGGATCCAAGAGCATCGTGCTTTATTACCGTGACAGTGAGCAAGACATTGTTCCGGTTTCAAATAGCAATGAACTTGATGCACTCTTGCTACGTGGTGATGCAGTGATTCGACTTTATGGTGACAAAAAAGCGTTGGAAGCCGAAGAAGACACGATGAGGAAGGGTTACTACACCGACCAGTTTATGCGGTTGGGTCAAATCATGGACCGGTATCAAGACGTGATTCGACGGGACCCGAGAACGATGCGAACCATGAGCGAGGTGGTTTCATCCCTCGTCAGTGCTCAACATCAGGCACAAGATTTGGACGCGATCGAACAGTGGCTCAAGCAAGAAAGCGAACAACAACCTCCACCCTACCGTGCAGGTGAACCGAGTCTCTATCCTCCTCCTCCTCCTCCACCTGGTCCGCATGGACCTCCGCCGCACGGACCTCCATCGCCTCCAGGACCGCACGGACATGCGCCTCCACCTGGACCTCCACGTGGACCTCCGCCAGTACCTGGACCTTCACACGGGCCACCGCTCTGGTCACGAATGCAAAAGTCCTTCAATGCATGGATGAACTACCCATCACCAATGCCGCCAGGTCCTTTTGGTCATTTCAAAGAACAACGACACCGTCTCAGACAAGAAAAGCGTCTACTCAGAGAGCAAAGCCGGTCAATCAAGCGCGAACTGCGCCACTTGTCACGCGAGCACAAGCGAGAACGCAGAGCAGCCAGGCGACGTGGATTTAAAGAAGACGGATATACTTCTTCCAGCAGCAGCAGCAGTAGCAGCTCATCATCATCATCCTCATCAAGCAGCCATCGCTCTAAGGGCAAGGGCAAAGGAAAAGGAAAAGGAAAAGGCAGAAACGTCGACGGAGATATCGCTTCAGAGTTCGAGCGTATTCAATTGAATGAGAAGCATTAATAACAATAAAAGATGAATGTAACTAGCACTGTACTATGCTTTCGTGATATTGCTCCAAATTAGAGCGTGGTCAATTGAATGAAAAGGATGAATAAAACTGAGAATAATAAATAGGGCTTGCAGTTGGTGGCGTCTGAACCCATTCTAAAAGTTGGAAGCAACAGTGGCGATGGCGTCGCGCTCAATATTGCCTGTTCTCGTTCATGAATCTGGCCCAAAACACCTGGAAAAAAACATTTGCCGTTTTTAGATTTGGCCGACTTTTGTCAAGGATAGCTTAGCTAACTCACTTTGGATGTTGCATGGCGTTTTGCTTCTAAAACAAGCGGGTTGCGCGGTTCGATCCAAGAATGTGTTATCGTGGTCAGCGAGACTGTAGTTGAAAAACACGGTGACATTCAGGATGTCGAAATAAGCATCTTGCTCGGGTGGACCGCGGCTAAAGTTCCGGTTTCCATCAGACCAGTGGTTAAACATCAAACGAGCGGGGTGCGATGGAATGTTGGTCGTCATTCGCTTGACTGGTACACCGTCGATGTAGAACACGGCCTCGCCTGGAAGCCAATCGAACCGATACTCATGATAGTCCTGTTTTTTTTGGTATCATAAAAAAACTTTCAGTTACGTTTCTCTCTCTACCCTTATTTTTTTTTAAGAAAAAGAAAAAAATACCTGAGAAGGATCGAATCCAAGCCAATGATTGTCATGCGTCAAGGAGGACGCACGGCCATTTTCGAGCAACCCAGGATGGATTGCAAAATAAGACTGAGGCGGGGTGACTGCACTGAGAATTTCGATATCGATTTCCTCGTTCAAGTTGTAAATGTACATGGCCGCAACCGTGCCATTGACAGAAGTCGTGCGCATAAAGCTTCGGAACGAACCATACAAGAAGTCCTTTCTGGTACAGCGGGAAAACTTTTAAAACAATTGTCTGTGTTTGAAAAAAAAAGAGAAGACGCACGGACCTTTTTGTACCGAAACCTCCGCATCGCAAAGTTTGGTTATGGTACGTCACGGCCACTCGAAGACCATCCTCACCGGGCGCCGATTTCACGTTCTGCCGAACAAAGACGCGATCCAACGTATCTTCATACTTGGCCGTGATATTGTAGGTCGCGATAAAGATGTCACGGAGTTTATAGTGTGGCTGGCTGCGGAAGTCGACGTGCCACATGTCTGTCCAAACGGCTGGGCTGTCCTCTTGCGCATAACCACAGTCGCACGTGGTTGCGGTGAGGCTGATGCCTTTTTGGGTACGCAGATCGCCCGCCCAGGCTCCGACGACCCATGCAAATGCGAACAAAGGCACAGACAAACGCATTCAGCAAAAAAAAAAAAAGAAGCCCAAAGAATGAAGACACAGAGAAGAAGAAAGACAGAGAAAATAAATACGAAAAAGACAAGGCAAATATATTTAAAACGGTGCGTTTTTCGGAACAAACAAACAAGCGTGTCAGAAACGTACATTTTCGAGACATGATTTATACGGGTACTATTTTGTTTCTCTCGCTCTCTGTCTTTTTTATCTCGGCTTTTGTCCGTAATTCCTTTTACCGTATATATGCCGACTGATAAATGGTATTTTGATATGTCTGGCCATCTTGTGAGTCCGGAAGGCGATAAGTTTCCGATTGCGGCTTCTGTCCTCGAATGCCAAGACGATCCAGTGTGCGTCTTGGAAGACAAGTCGGGGAGCAGCAAGAAGCGACGCAAAGGCAGCAGCAAAAGTATGTAGGATGCACACACACACAGATATATATATATATATATATATATATATATATATCATCTAAAATCAGTCTCTTCCTACAGAAAAGCAAGGCGCGCAATGCAAGGGACAAAGACTTTACAAGACAGAGTTATGTCGCAACTGGCAAGAACTCGCTTACTGCCGGTAAGACAACCCCTTTCCTTCTTTCTTGGTTATCGAAAAAAAAAAGAACTTTGATAGAGTCAAGATGATAGCTACGGAGAGAAATGCCAATACGCGCATGGACAAGATGACCTCCGAGGCGTGGAACGACATCCAAAGTACAAGACCAAAGCATGCCGCACCTTCAACTTGACAGGTGCATGTCCGTATGGTAGCCGGTGTAACTTTCAACACCACGACGATATCCTCCCTTCTGATCCGGAAAGCTTGCTACCGCCAAGTCTGCTGAAGGATTTGGAATAGTATACTTGGCAAGAACAATGTGTTCTTTTCTTAGCTTAATAAACTATTTATCATGCTGCTGTGGCTAGTTTACTTGCTTGCTTCCAGCACGATCCCATAGCCGGTTTTTTGGTGTGTAGCCATCTCAATGCCCACATCTCGCGGAGGAGTTTTGTACTCCACTACCACCACACAGAAAGACCCCAAACACTCTCTATTTTGGGCAGGGAACAGCACGGCCTTCATTATACAGTTTACTTTAGACAGTCTGTCATAACTCGGTGTTATCTTGATCCAAGTTTCGTGGTTCGGCTGGACAATCACGACGCTGCCAACGCCGAATGGGTTGGTTGATCTTCCCAATGTTGGTCGACCTGGTAAAATAACAACAGGTTGGGAAGCCCAAAATCTCGACAATGGGAATCTGATCAAGTCAGGTGCACACATACCGTCATGTTCAATTCCACGACAAAGGGCAAACGGAGTCAAAGAGTTGTCGATCTGCCGCTAAATGTGCAGTTAGTCTCAGCTCATTGCAGCAGCTGTAGTTTCGGGAACTCGAGCGTTGCCGCGACGAACGATCCTTGAGCAAACGTCATGAGAAGGTCTTTCTTGACAGAACGGACCTCATTGTGCTGTCAACTTTAAATTTTAGCGGCTGTCCAGCAATGGATGACTTCCAAAACTCGAAATAAAATACCACCCACCTTTTTTTTGCTTTCTTTTCCACTTCCCCATAGTCCCTAACGCTATCTTATGATATAACTACCACTATAAACGATGTGCAAGCGAAGCGACGACTTTATTCAGTATCTTTTTCTAAAAGAAAGTCCAAGCCGAGGCGCCTGCGTTTTGGACGAGGACTTCCTTCTTCACTCTGGTCGTCAGCTGCCTCGACCGCTTCTTCTTCCTCCGGGGAGGCTTGAGCAATTGTATTCGTCTCTGGTTCGCCTCATTGAACTAAGTGTATTCACATAGTTAGCCCTTTGGACTTCGCCTTTCTTTTTATATGCTACTTACGGAGCGCGTCAGTGACTGCAACGCTGAAAGTATGGCCGTGTTCGTTTCCTTGAGACTTGCGACCTGCAGGACATAAGAAAATATCAGCTGGACTAATACTCGATCATTCTACAGACGCTAGACTCATCTCCTCCTTCAACGTTGGCACGTCTTGCTTTAACCGAGAAAACTGCCCAACCCCGGGAGGACGCACCTTCGACTGGTGTCATTAAAAATGACCCCAGCTTCCGGAATTCGGTCCAGGAGCTGCTCTTGGAAGGGCTTCTCCCGTTTGCTCCTTTTGGGGGCCGTCGTGGCCGAGCGCTTAGATGGCTCCTCTGCCATCTCGTCGTCGCCAAGATCATGGGCGATCGCTCCCCCAAAGGAACGGAAGCTACAACCCGGGTTGGGCGTGTCGGACGCCATTGCCTTTGCCCTTTGCCCTTTGATCGTGGCGTCGGCGCCAGCGTTGGCGTTTGTTCGTCGCTGTCGCTGCTGCTGGAGGAATCCTCCTGGCTGTTTGCTTTCTGCTGGACGATGCTCACTTCCATACGAACTCAAGCCTTGCTGATCAAAACTCGCTCTATCCGCAGTACTGCCGCTTCCATCTCCAGGCAGCGCATTCCCTGGCGGCTATGCATATTAGCCGTCTATTAATAATAATAACAACAATACTTCGGTTAAATTCACACCTCTTCGTACTTCACTTCGAGCTCTCAGGAGACTTGGCTCCACAGAGCCTCTCTTCTCGACGGATTGCCCAGCTTAGAGCAGAGCATACAGGTACTTGCAGTGAAATACCTTGACTTTCTTCTGCATGTAGTTCGCTCCCTTGGCGAACCTCTGGGACCATATTTTCTCCAGCTTCTCATGGCTATGTCTCGCGTCGTGCCAACTCTGGAAATCCTCACGATGTTTTGTAACGAAGAGCTGGAATCGCGGTATCTCCATCTTCGCGATGAACGTCATCAGCTCTGAACAAAGTTAGAATGAAGTAACCACCCTTCACAGGCCACAATAGAATGCCCCTTTTCGCCTTTCACAATTTCTGCTTGAAGAACATTCTCTTGGCGGTGAATATGACCAGCATAGGCTTTTTGTCCTGTTCATTGAATACTGTACGCCGCGTTTGGGGAAGCCACGTCAGCTTGTTGTTGTGCTCCAAGTGGCAATAGGATTCGTCGAGAAACACTTTTGGGACTATGGGAAACAGTGTCTGTCCATTCACGGCGATGTTCTCTCGACGCATTCATGTCGGTAAGCAACTACGGGTGGTGAATCATGCAAAATATTCCTCCGATCCGTAATAGAGACCCCATGTAGTGGAGGTGATTGCGAAGGGAAGACAGAGGTAGACCGTGCCGACTGTACTGGAGAACAACACTCCGGACACAAGAAACATACTCATCGTCCAAGGTCAGCCTTGGCCTTCCGACTGCACTCGTAATTTCAGGCAGTTCTTCGTGCTTGAACATGCGGATTGCCTCCTGTGCAGTGTCCTCGCCAATGCCACAGACCACAGCAAGAAGCTTGCGGGGACCGAGACCCGTAACCTCCGTCAGTAACAACATATGCTCCTTTAAAAACTGGGGAACCTTCAGAATGATGCAGTATTCATTCGCCGATACTGCCGCGTCATTGCGTCTAGGAGGGTAATCGCTCATTGTAGCAAGGTGTAGTGCGCAAGACTCTCAGCAACAACTTTCCTTAAGATCGGGATGGCAAAAGGTCTCAAAAGTCAAAACATTGGATATATATCTTTTTTTCTGGACCACTAGATACTACTTTGAACCTTTCATCATTAGAAAGTCTAGTTCCAATTCATCTTTTTCTCGTGAACTGGGACCAGCATGAATGCTGTGTTGCGAGTGGCTACTGTTATTTCGATCTTTTGAAGCAGCATAAAGTTTAGTTCTTCTCTTACGTAAAGAAAGAAAGGAAGAGAAAGAAGACTTACTTTGCCTTCGCCTAGTATTCTCGTGTCGGGAAGGCGACGCAACATTTCCTCGCTTACGGAGGGTTCTGCGTTGATTATTGATACGCGAATACGCATCGTTAAATAAATCCGTCGATATTTCACGGTCCTCCTTGATCATTTTACGCCGTTCGTCAATGGCAGCCATCAGCGTGTCATAAAGACTGGTCTTTTCAGTCTCGTATTCCTGGTCAGCCATCTTGACGTCATCCTCATATCGCCGCTTGAGTCCAGTCAACTGGTTGTCCTTGAAAATCTCGGCATTGATAATGTCCTCGTCCCGTTTCTTTTCCAAATCCGACACTTGCTCTAGAAATTCCTCGTGTGTACCTGAAAAGGCGTCAAATAAGTAAATCTGCACAACCTCCTTTTTTCTGCCAAGCCTCATTGTTTACCTTTTTGTATGCTGCGTAATTCCTCTTGTAGTGCCTCCAACTTGGACTTGTAAATCCTATATGCTGCATGATTATGCAGTTGCATGCAAAAGGGGGGCGTTTCAATATACATACACTTCGCAGTTGTCCCAAAACTCGTTATTCATTTGGGTCAGCAGATCATTGCTTTCGCGTACACGTCGACTGCGTTTGTTTTCGTCATCATCTTGCTCATCTTTATATAATAACAATATAAATCATTGGACGTGTTCCTCTTTCTCCACACTCTTTATGTGTCTCTTGCTTTATATACCTTGATCCCAGTGGGTTTCGTACTGTGAGTGGTATGGATCATAGTCGTAGATGGGTGCGCATTCAGTCAGCGATGGTTCAGCAGGAGCAGCAGCAGCGGAAAAAGAAGAAGAAGAAGCAACGGGTTGTGCAGAAGGAGGTGGTGACGTACGCCATAGCGAAGAGGGCGGAGGTAGTACCGGTCTTTCGGTGTCGCGCCATTTCAGAAAAGCCAGAGGTGGCAGTTGATGATCGGAAGGGGTGGGAGAGGAGGAGGAAGAGGAGGAAGTAAACAAAGGGGGGTGAGCAGGAGGTGGTGGTAAGACATGCTGTGACAATGACGACGATGGTTGAGGTGAATGTCGCGTGTTGCTGCTGGAAGAAGAACCTGACAGAGGTGGTAAGTGCGCGTCAGCACCAGCCTGTGCAAGAATAAAACTAAGTTGAGGTAACATGGTAAAACTATGGTAAGAAAGAAAGAAAGTGGGGGGAATTCGGGCGCCTGCCTGCTTCTCTTTTATACGGTTTTCTTTTTTGGGGGGTGTACACGGATGACAACGAAGTGGGGGGTGTGTCAAGACGAAAAGCTCACTGCCTTTGTGCCTGTGTAACATATCGCATCAGCCGGAATTGTCAATGATAAAGCTCAGATCTGCCACTGCAAGGCTTGCGTGAAAAGAGGTAAATGATAAAAGGGTTGCTTGGGCAACAGTATATGCTATGGATGTGTCCCTGTTGCTATGTTGCCCTGCTTGTTTAACAGCCAAGGATGCTAAATGTTTTGCCGCTTTGAAACCAGAAAGATCCGACACACAATGACCATGGAAAAGCCTTTAGCACAAAAACATGCCGCCTCTTTTGTCCGATAGCTATTATGTGTGCGACTGGATGGCCATTGGAGATACAGCCTTCCAGAAATGGATCTTACATTCATGCAAAAGAACCCCTTGGCACTCGTCTTTGTAAGGAAAACGAAAGAACATCCTGTTCTTTGATGCAGAGGTTCGTATAGTGATGATCATGGTTCCAATTTCTTTTGCTCGATATTCTGATCCAAGGCATCATTGATGCTGACTGCCTGGGAGGATTCTTCGGGTCACACACACACGGAGATCACCCGGGAGTGCCGCAAACCTCAAAGGGCTGCGGAATGCGATTGGCTGACTTTAAGCACCATTTTCTTGGAACACGACATGACTCGAAATACTCCTTGTAAACGTAAGCTCTATTGGTTCCCCAATCGGTCTGATGAAAAAACATGGGCTCAATTTCATAAAGTATGCAAAAAGCGTCGTCGCAAATGTTACAGGCGGACCGGCTCCACTGTCTGTGTGTTGTGCGAGAAGCTTGGCTTCGAGTGCGATGCACTCGAGGAAGGCCACGTGGATGTGGATTCGGAGCACGATGACATGATTGCCGTTGATGGAAGCGAAGAATTGCGGTACTGGCAGGACCAAATGCTAGAGCTTCAACTAGAGCTTCGGCGATTGGAGGCGGAAAAGCTGCAGCTGCTGAATGCAACGACCGCTTGGCGCAATAACAACGAAGCCGTGAACCAAATGCTTCCTCGGTTCGGTTGGAGAATGAGCATTAATAACGGCTACATTCGTCTGGAAACCGGAATCAAGAACATTAGCGAATTACTGTCCAGTATACAGCCTTCCCTGTATCATTCTCTGTCGCCCTTTGGCAGCAGCTGCAGTTTTAGTGAACCGCTTTCGTTCGAGGGCCATTCATGCAGTTTTATCCCAGCTTTTGTTCGCCTCATGTCTCAATGGCAAAACGAGAAAGCACACATTCGCTATCCTTCACAGATCGAGCAAATAGCTTTTATCAATATTCGACAGTTGACAGATAAGCTTGTTGACATTTACTTTGAAAAGTTCAACCCAGTGCGACCCTACATCCACGCCCCAAGCTTTTTGACGTACTATAAGACCCTCAAAAACCCGCTCGATTCAGAGGTGACGCTTGCCATTTGCACCTATGTCTGCATATCTCCTTGGTCCGGCTTAAGCTTTTCTCCCGCCGAGAAACGACAGGTTGCCGACTTTTTTTACTCCAAATGCAAAGAACGGCTTCTGGACTTCTTGGATGATGACACACCACGACCGCTTGAGGCTCTTGTTGCCGTCAATCTCTTGCAACCATACATATTACTCGCTAGATTATGTATCTCTGAAGCCAGGCGTCTTCTGACAATGTCGTATTTGATCGCCACCGACCTCAAAGGAATCTATAATGATCCCGAAACGCCATTAGTCGAACGTGCTATATTTCAACGCAATTACCTTCATGCCTATTCCGCGCTCAGGTTCCTAGATTACGCGGTAGAAGGCAAATATACCGATGACTTGGACGTGCCGTACTCGAATCTTCTCGTAATTCCGGACGAGTCGCAAGCTACCCGGGACTATTTGCAGGTCTACAACGAAATATTTCGCTTTTTAACTTCGCCCTTTTTGAAGGAGATTATGGTAAGTGGAGAATACGGCAAAGCGTCTGCATGGGAAGTTTAACGCACAGTTGAAGAAACAAACGAGGCGCATTATGATTGGCTACGTCGGCGAACTGACTGCCGAAATCATCTTGCGGTATGAGCAAGTCGTCCAGGAATGGTGGAAAGATGTACCGCCTTCTCTTCGAATATGTGAAGATCCTTTTTCGAGAGACGCGAGACATATTGTCGAGTCGGAAAACTGCGAAAGGCAGCTTTTATTATTTGCCTGTCTACATTCAACGACAATGATTATCCACGCACATCTACTTAGACCTCGACGGTTATCCAACAACGTGGACGCAGCAGGAAATGAATTGTACAGCAATATACAGCAACGTATCCTTGCATTATGTATGGACTCTTGCGAGGTCTTGATTCATACAGTAAAACAGCTGGTGGATCAAAGCTTTGTGTTTGCCTGTAGGTCTATCCGTCTGTACGTCTCATAAAACAGGGGAAACTAATGACAGTTTTGGCCAGCTAATACCGAATTCTTGATACATATCACCAACGCGATTGCTCTCATCTCAGCGTCAAGCGGAACGCCTATTGCACCAGATACTCGACAAGTGCTGCAAGAATGCATCGAGCAGTTTCAGAGCCTTTTGCGAATGGATCACTACGTACCACCTTCCATGTCTCCGCTCTCCTTGTCCCTGAGCTCGGGTCAAGCCATTGGAACAGATGCTTACTACGAATATCCGCTCCCAGGGTACGCTTTTGTGTGCGATTTTCTGGAAACAGCCCTGAAGCATATGGGACCACGTCTTATCAATAACCTAGCTCATTTATTACGTCCTTCTCATCAAATAGAGTAGATGCTGTAAATACAATTGCTGTTTGTTGCTAATTTATTAAAGCGATTCTTCAAAGATGAAGCAGTGGGTCGTCTGGAACTTCACCAGAAATTGATTGGCCGGATCAGGGCACGTCACGACAAAACAACGAAACCCTGCTAACTTTGGGTTTGGCCTTTGTAATATAACGCGCGCTCGCTTGTGTATACGAGCAGGTACGCACGCTTCTTTTTATTTGGCTATTAAAGATAGCGACAAGGGCTGACGTTGACAAAAAGAGAGAATGTCGACCCGTCAAGATTTCGGATTTACAGTAAACAAGTTTGTGGACCCCACGCCACTTCCGGACAGCATTCCCAAGGTGGACGAAGTGGGAGCGACGTCGGCACCCTTAAAGAGCGCGTCATTTTTTATCGGTCAATACTGCAAAGACTACAATGACGATTTTATGCTTTGCAAGAATGAGAACAATGGCCCTGAACACTGTCTGAAGGAAGGACGTAAAGTGACCCGGTGTGCCATTGACCTGTAAGATGAATTGAAAGAGAGGGAGACGGCACGCTTTTTTGACGTTGTTTGCATAAGCATTCAGAAACTGAGAGAAAACTGTGGCAAAGAATTTGATGCTCATTGGCAATGCCTGGAAAACAACAATCAAGAGTTCTATGCTTGCCGCAAGCCCGAACGCACGTTTAATGCCTGTGTTTTTGAAAAACTCGTACGTCTATTATTATTATTGTTATCGTTCGTTTCTCTCCGCTGACTCAAGTTGGATATAGGGCCTGCAAAAAAAGATTCCCGGATCTCCCGAGGGTCAGGAAGAGATCCACAACAAGAAGAATCCTGTCATTAGAACGCACCTGAAATAAAAGAGTAGTCCTGGTGACAGACATTTTGGACACATAGACACACCCATCACGAAAGAACTTGTGCGTGTAATCACCTTGGAATCTTATCCTAGATTATTATTCTTTCAATAAACCCTATCCGGCAAACAAACAGCAAAACGTTTGAGCTAATCGTTTTAGTGCAATATTCCTTTCGCAGCGGTACGATATCCCGATGGTGCATGTCACGGATATTGCCACAAATACAGACCTTTATTTGTAAACGAGACACAAAATATCACAAATCTCCCAGAGAGTCTATTAACGCGCTCCATTCATTATGGAAATATTCCTCGTGATTATCCAAATGGACAGAAGATATGGATAAGGATAACTGATTGTCGAGCAGAGATACTTGTGATTTCAAGGG
>JSYX01000582.1:0-22430 GCA_000787465.1 Thermomucor indicae-seudaticae | reverse complement strand
TGGTCCACTAAATCAGCACCGGTGCGACGCTTGGGGTCCATTATGACCAAGTCAGACTTCTTCCCATAGGTTATTGCACCCCAGATCATCACTGAAGACCTGCCACTCCGGAAAGTTGGCACGAGACAGTCGAATTGGTCGGCTTCACCAGCTTCACGCCAGACTCGGATTTGCCTACTGTGTTCTTGTCGATTTCAAATGTCGATTCGTCCGTCCAGATTACTCTCCTCCAGTCTTCAACGGACAAATCCTTCTACCGTTTCGCAAACTCCCGACGTGCTTCTTTATGTTCTGGCTTCAGGAAAGGCTTTTTCTTGGCCACACGGTTGTGTATGCCGCGCTTATTGAGCGCAGCACGAATTGTATTGGGATGCACTTCCTTGGGCATTTGTTCGTCAACTCTGCAAGTGTCGCGCGCCAGTTCTTTTTCGTTTGGGTCACAAGAAGCCTTTTGTCCCTTTCACTAAGTTTGGGAGTCTTCCAGGGCTTTTACGGCTTTCCACAGTGCCTCGTTTTCTGAAGTTGTTTAAAACGCGGTAAACCGTTTTCAAGGGTGCCCCCGTTTTCTCCTCAATTTGCTTCGCCGTATTGCCTTCTTCACTTAAAGTAACAATACGAGTCTTTTCTATAAAGTCTAGAGCCATATTGAACGAAATACGAAAGAGAAAGAACAAACAGGACGCGTAACAACATTTGAAAAATGCATGTCGAATTTAGGTTCGGGCGGTCGGCCAAAATTTTTCTCATTCTTTTTTGTAGGGCACTGTACAAAATGCAATAAAATGTGATGTAGGTACAAACGCAATGAAATGTTTCAGGGTATATGATTTGGGTATATTATCCGTCGATTGGACAAGTGCATTTGGACATCACTTCTTCAAATTGATGGACGGCATCGGTTGCTGACGCTTGGTCCAGCTCGTTTCTTGCAAAACACAACAGTTCAGCTTCCCAATCGATTATTGGATCCATTTCTGGATCCTTAGAAACCGCCCGCGGTTTACTGGTCTCGTGTTCGTAGTCTTGCACCTCGCTAATAGAAAAGAAGACAAACGTTTAGTCTGGATCAGCTTTTAATGCGCTCTCAAGCTATATATAGTCACCTATCGCTTATATCGTACAGCTCCATCAAAACCATTTTGGTTCGCAGTAACAGATACATTGCTATCGCCATCTTTGCATAATCCATATCGACTTCTTCCTCTTCTTCTTCCCGACTACTGGGCGTGGATCCATTCTTCTTTTGCAAGCATTCGACAAGATCTGCGCATAACGTCGCTTGTGTACGATACATGTGATGTAGAATATGTAGGACTTCGTCTGACTGTGTGAGATCCAACGTGCAAATATTATCAGCCAAGAACCGTAGAAATGACAGATCGATCTGTGATCCCAGTTAGCAACCATAAAAAGGTGTACTACAAAGTTCGGATCTTCTTCTTTTACCTCTGCAGTCGAAACGTCTTTTATATCATATTCGAAAGGCTTCACCAATGCGCGCAAAAAGCCCATTTTGTTCTTCTTTCTTTGCTTCACAATACTAAACATGAGACCAAACAATGAATCAACCTTAGAGTCTCCCCCTCGGTGTCCATAACCTAGCCACCGAACTGTCAGCAAACTTCTCACCACAGACAGTCACTTTCTTTGGACACTTACCTTTCGGATGGTTGCCAAAGTGAAGCTTTTGATACTCGAATGCTGCTGTCAAATAGTCGCTGAAATGGGTGTACAATATCGAACCGTATTTGTCGTGAGCATATCTATGCAAATAGTATGCCTTATTCCGCAGGATGAGGTCTGGACTGGTCTCTGCTGCGACAATAATGGGCATACACTGATTGCAGCATAATAAGTTTATCCGACAGTGAGCTAGCCCTACGATATGATTTACATACCAGTACAGGATGGGCAAGTCCTTGTTGAACAATGGTAGTGACCACTTCAAACGCTGCATATCGTAGTTCCCTTGACTTGTCCATGGCACATTTGAGGATTTTCCTCAGATATCGCTGCATAAGGGATCCATTTACACTGATGGGTATAGATACATAAGAACTTCGGTACTTGTGAAAGCTATCTTTTTTTGTTTATATACCCTAGTTCTGCAAATTCATCGGTATTTCCAAGAAGGGTATCCACATCGATCTCTTTATAGTACAATGAAGCGCCAGCCGCTTTCGTCAAAATCTCCGTTAGTTTTCTCCTCTACACCTTTTGCAGTATTGCGTCTACCTTGTTCTCGTTTATCTAGTCGATATTCTTCAGCCGCAAGGAATTCCTGAAAAGTCTTCATCAAGCATGTTTGAAGTATCACTGGACCATCCTGAAGAATACTGTCCATCAAATCTGTGCTAACTTCCAAAGTAATCAGTGTTGGGTATTTTGCAAATAAATGTCCTGGTAAACCCGATATGTTAGTTTTCATGTATAAACTAAACCTCGTTGTTAAGCTCTCTCTCTGTGCTTGCCTAATCCTTGCAATGCTGATGTGCGAATCTGGATATGCGTCTCGACTTCTTCGTTTTCCGCAAATCGTAGCAACAAAGCAAACACCTGTTCAGGCACATTTGCCTAAATTTGGGATTATCATTAGGAAGAGCGTAGACCAAATGTATAGTTTCTTCACTCACTTCGAGGCTAATCCCCACATTCTCCATTTCTTTAGTGAACTCCTCTCGTTTCTCGTCATATTCAAAGTATTCACAAAGGAGGCCACAAAGGAGAAGCATCTTGCTGATTGCATTCACTGGTCGCCCGTACGAGCCGGACGCTTCCATTCTTGCCTTATCTTGTGTCAGAGCGGCTATGTGCGTCATACTCAGTATTCTATATGCTTTCCCTTCTCTCCGAAATTTGCCATACCAAAACACGTTCCAAGCATTTGAACAGCATACTTGTAATGGCGTGTTACTTTTGTAATTATAACAGACAGGCAAGATATGGCGGACTCGAGCATCTTTGTGAGCTCAGTAAGTAAGACCCATAATGAACTTGACTGGATACATCAGGGAGTCATTTACCTCTGGTGGACTGCGACGCACGACTTGAAGCAGCACCTGCTCCATTAAAGCAATAAAATCCAGATCATTATATGTCATAAGCGGAAGGACGTCTCTATAGATATCTAGGACGTGTCGAACTGTTTGCAAGTCAGCCTATCATAAGTACAAGCGTTAGCCCCCGGGTTACAGAGATAACTCAAACACGGTCCATTTCATTATTACCTGCTGACTCACCGTTAGGTAAGGCTGAAGTGTTGCTATTTGTGTTTCGCGCAGTAGGTAGGGGCATGTGCTTGTTACAGCATATATCGTTGCTAAACAGTGGTTAAAGCTCTCCGTTTCGCCTTTCTCGTCATGAATAAGCATGCGTTCAAAAAGGCAGTCAATGATCCATTGAAAGACTCTTTCAAAGAAAGACCGAGATTTATCATCGGAACCTTTAATAGTCTTTGCGAAAGGTCGGGTGGATAAGTATATGCTTAAACAATCGTAATAGTCTAGATTTACCTTTCGTACGATTTCTGCCAATGCTGCGGACTTCTCATAACCTGGCTGATCAAGAGCCCCGGCTGCACCGACGATGATATCAGTCAACTTCAAGATCTTTGTTCTACGCGTCTTTGGAGCGTTGTCGTAAAAGCTTCCGAAGAAATCGTTTCCATCATTCTCAACGTCTTGGAAAGGACGAAACAATAACTCTTGCGTTGTTTTGAGAGCAAGATCACTGATACTGACTTCGTTGTCACCGATCCGCTGGATAACTTTGGCTGCGATATCAATTTTGAGGTCACGCTCATCGCACTTGCTATATAGTTCCCCTAGCAGTTTGACAAGCCTCTTGCGAACCGTGACAGCAGTATCCTAAAAAAAAGAGCCATCGAAACGGTTAAGAGGTAGTACTCTTGAACATGAGACTCGACAATACCAAAATCCGTTTGCTCACGACATCGTACAATCGTCGTGGTATTTGTTTCTGGAGCGCAAGATATCGAGCAAGCACTTCAACTGCAGCGTCTCGAACAGACGGAGAGCTATCGTGTATGCGCTGAAGGACAGAGTTCCGAATACGTGCCTAGGAAAGGGTTGAGATGAGTACGGCGTAGCTTCGTGTCCTTTGCCCAATTCCTACATCATCCAGGATCTCAGGAGTACTTGTGGCAATACGCCGTATAGCCCGCAATGCTTTAGTTCTGCAAGACACCACGTCCTTATTCACACATTCCATGATCTCAGATAATATTGCACCGTAGCTTTTGTAGAGAGCCTGGCGACATGCGAAAAGTTCTGTCAACATGCCAATATCGTGCCAGTCAAGTTCAGGGAAAACAAATTCACTAAAAAAAACTGGTTACTGTCTTGCATTGGCATTGGACTTCAGTTAGGTAGCTATACCTTTTCCATTCGACGGTGTCGTCAGGGGTTACGTTTAGCCACAAATCCCAGAAACGCCTAACGTTGTTTCGCAGAATAGTAGCTGCTTCAGTGTTGCCTGATGCCTTTACGCTCTCCCAAGCAGATGAATGTGCGAATCCCCAACTGCACAAAGAAAACTTGCAGAATAGTGCGTCAGTACTAAGTACTCGGATCCGCATATTAGCACTCACCTGCAGTGTCGATGTATTCCTCGGTCCTCGGGACAGGTATTCGTAGACTTCCATTTGAGAGTGGAAGGCAAGCTTAATAGCGGATGGTGCTGTTTCGTCTTTGATCTAGGCCGCTATTAGGTAAAAGCAGACCAGGAGTGGATCCTCGCGGAAATACCTTTTCCGGTAGTCTTTCATTTAACTCCAATACCCATTCCGGGGTCATCACACCTTGACGACCGCAAACACGATTGTATCCATCCTTGATTCGACAAGCAAGTATGCCAAGCCAATCGATAGCGAATCCCTTCAAATAAAGATCTGATTTCGACTCCTGCAGACGTGAGATCTATTTTATCTGGTTATTAACTACGATGTAGTTCTTGAAAAGATAGCACTTGTTTTACCATCAAGTTACTGAATACATGCAGGATCAACTCAGCGACAGGCCACTCGGGTTCACTCAAGACTGCAAGAAAATCTTCCATCGTACTCTCGAGTATCATACGGTATTCGGACACTGAGTACGCGTCTTTGGTTCTTGATTTACACCTAGATAGCAAACGTTAAGCAGGAAATTTCCGTATCCAACTTTCAATCCCTTGCATCTCACTTGGAAAGAAGAAAATCGAGGAGGTAAGTAGCACATTGGGTTGACGCTGTCAAACCTGCATTCCAGGTCTCCAAAGTTTTCTGAACAAATTTATCATCGAGCTCGCGTAGTTGTTCGGGCGTCCCCTCTTTCTGAATCTTTTGATACCGGATATCCCACTTTCGCAGCCAGACGCGATGATCATCGAAATCACCCACAACTGCGCAGCTCTGAATCAATTGCATAAAAAGAGCGCTCACGACGTGTATTTTTGTCCCGTTGCGTAGTCGGTACCTCTTTGCATTGGTATCCATTGCAGTTAGTGAATTTAAACTGGTGAGGATCTCTGCAAGAATCCACTTTCGATGTTGTGGATATTGACCAAAGAGTTGCCGCAATACATCCAAAGCAGCATGGCGTAATTGTTCATAGGGATTTACCGTCGTTTCGCCATTGGACGCTTTGACGAGAAAAGATCGATTATCTTCAGAGTAATCATGGAAAAATGGCCCCATAGCTATATAGCTCAAGGTGACGATAGCGTGTTCCTCTAGTTCGCCGTTTCGCAGAAGTGGTATGGCATTTCGTAAAATTTGGGTTAAAAGAGGTAAGAAATGACACATGTAGTTCTTTGCTGTTGCTGTGCGCTCCACAAACGCGAGAAACCGTCTATGGTCGTTATTCACTAAGTTCATTTTACAAACCATTAGAAGCTAGTCAATAAGACCACAGTACTTGCTCACTTACAACTGGTAGCGTCCTCTTCAAATATATTTAGATCGATCAGTGGGTATATGGTGTTTTCTAGATGCGCTCTCAACAGTTGTAAGCATGTCATCAGGAGATCAGGTGGCAGGAACTAGTATCAAGCGGTATTATTATGACACATCTATCCGCCAATTGACAGTAAACACCACTTACTGGTTTGTCGATCTGCTTCGTTGCCACAATTTGTAATATCATAGCTGCAGCTTCCAACGCGTGAAAGATGTTTTCCAGATGCGAGATCACTTCAGTATTACTGTCCACGATTGCTTCTTGCTTTTCTTGTTTAATGTATCCTGATATCACGTCGAGCTCAGCTGCACGGATGCAACTGCGCTCCATAATCTGGACCACTTTGCTCATTTTTTCCATATCCATGTCTTTGAGTACTTTATAGTGAGCAGCTCGAAGAGTCAATACAGTGAACTTTCGCATGGCGGATAATCGAAGATATAAAGCTCCAGAGCTATCGGTGGAAAGCAAGCTTTCCTCGTGCGATGGCAAAGGGTGTTCATCGATGGCCGCAAGTAGCTGATCCAAGAATATCCGGAATTTCGACGAAATGGCTAACAAGCAGTGTCAACTGCAAATGTTCCTCTATCATTTCAATCTACCTTAACTTACTTTCGGCCTGCTTTTCTAAAGAACTTTCTTCTACTGTTCTGGAGTGTTCAACCACATCCATATGCGAATTTTCAGAACTGCTTTCCATTGACGTTTTTTCCTCAGGACTGGTCTCAGTTGACGTTCCTTCCTTAGGATCAGTTTCCGTTGACGTTGCTCTATCAGAGTTGGTTTCCTTTGACGTTGTTTCCTCGGACTTTCGGGCTGTATCATTCGTTGCGCTAGGAACGGATGAGGTGCCTGTGCCTTGATCTGAGGTGCTATTTCGAGTTTTTGCCTTTGCTGCTTCTTTACCGTAATCTGAATTACTTGAAGACGTTACTGAGCTGCTGTGTTGTTTGCGTTTGACCAAAGTTCGTCTTTTGATTAAGGGCTTTTCATCATCGTCGTCAACACTGTTGTCGTCTTTAGCATTGGAAGTTCGATTCGTAATCGGTACAGTATCCAAACTACTTGCTGTGACATTGGTTCGTGTTCTTCTTGCCTTGTTTGGATGCTCATTAGTCTCTGAAGGGCAACCTGGCCTTTCCCGCATCTCGTCCGTATGTAATTTTTCAGGGCTCAACACTTTATCATCGTGCGTGTCTGACGCACTTTCTGTTGACGTTTCTTCCTCGGACTTTTGGACTGCACCAGTTGATGCGCTGCCTGTGCCCTGACCAAGCGAACTGTTATCAGGAGCTTTTGTCAATGCCGTTCCTTTTCCATGGTCTGAATGCCTTGTAGACTTTGTTGAGCTTTTGTGTTGTTTACGTTTCAAGAAAGCTCGTCTTTGGGTCAAGGGTATCTCGTCGTCGTCATCACTGTTGTCATTTTTGGCATTAGATTTTCGACCCGTAATTTGCACGTTTTTCGAGCTGCTTGCTCCGTCATTGTCTCCGGTTGTTTTCGCCTTTTTATTTGGATACTCGTTGGCCTCTGAAGTCTGTCCTCGCCTCTGTTTTCTGGTTGCTGAATTCGGCATTGGAGATTTTGAAAGGAAACGAACAGTGGACGCGACGGCACGAATTTCGGTCGTGTCTTGAATTCCCAAATAATTGTACGCGATGCGCGTCGGTTAAACAAATACTCCGCCCGCAAGTGATGTGCGTTAAAACATGAGTTCATATACACAACGGAACACACTCAAGAAATTGATTGTATATGGTGGTGGAATTAGCAATGAATTTCAGATGTTTTATGTACTTTTTCTTTTCAGGAATATGCTACAAAAGGGCTTTCATAATTTCTCCTCTCGTTGTCGTGTCTGGCACTGTTCTAGAATAGACATGACATTATCCAATCCCTTCAACAATCCTTCATCTTGCGTTGTTCTTTTGGCATCCCACTGTGAATGTGCAAAATCAATCAAGCGAAGGTCGTACATTTTGGGTTTATCCTCATCCTCTTTTCCGTCATCGTCATCATCATCGTCATTTTTCGACCCAGCTGCTTCAGCACGCTTGTCCTCTTCCAACATGCGTTTCCAAGCCAAATCCGCCGCTGTTTTATCACCTTCAAAGACTAGAAGCAGGGACGATCCTATCAATTCCAGGCCTGGTTGTTTAGCCGCGTAATCACGTATAGCTTGTACATCTTCAATCATGCATTCCAAAATCCAACGTATTTTGCTGCCAGAAATCGGTTTCCCCAGTTCCGCTGCGGCTTTGGTTTCTTCGTCCTTGACGAGTGTCCGTGTAGGTTCATTTCCCTGGGCATATTTAGAAGCCGGAAAGAAGAATGCCAAAAAGGCGTCCAACAGGTTATCGTCCTTTCGAGAGCGTCCAAAGTCCTTTGAATACATGTGCCATGTTCGATCGGCCGTCGAGTAAGTCTTTCAAGATGACGTGAGTGAGCATCGCAGACATGGATAATGAAAATTATACTTTAGGTTACCTCCATGCCGGATATGCGGACAGCCATTGTACCACTTGTTGTGGTCCTTGCCTTTTCGATCATTCTTGCCTTTTTGGCCTCGTCAGCGTCGTCGGCGTACAAACGATTACCAAGCTTTATGTCCATGACGCATGGTCGAGTAAAGCCGTGGAGAACATTCTCTAAACATAAATGCTGTGTATATCCCTTTCTCTGTCAAGGCATTGAACGCGTCCAAAATGGAGTCAATAAATGAAAAGAAGAAATTAATACGAGCAAAAAGGATATCCTCCAAAGATCTGCCTTGAGCATCCACTGGGCGAGCTTGCGCGGCTAATGGTATACTGGCTACACCTTCTTCCAGATTGCTATGGCCCTTTTCTTTCAACATGTTGACCTCCGATTCAGTCGATGCTCGTAAGCTGCCGTAACATTCCGGAATCCAATTCAGAAATTCTGGATGCTTCTGCGATTCTTCGTAGAAGCGAAGTTCAGTCTGCGTGCATGGCTTGATAATCATGAGGTCATGAGTGGAAAATCGAAGTAGTCTGTCGTGTCCTGCGACTTGTTTATCAAATTTAACTAGCGTTATCTTGTCAGTTATGGAGGAAGCCATAGCAAAAGGAGGGAAAGGATGCACAAAGGGAAAATTTTCGTTTTGCACGGGATTTTCCCTTCATGCAATTTTGACGAGCCATGTGGCCAGTGCTCGATCTACGAAGCGAGCTACGCGTACCAGGGGCTACCATTTGACTAAAGACACCCAACAGGATGTTTCATTTCGCTGTCCTGCCGAGTACAGAAGACATCCGGGAATAACAACTGTATCATCGGTGATTCTACCCATTTCTCTTGATCACGCACTACTTGTTTGACTGTGGGTATACAGATAACGAGTATTTATCCCTCCAGCGGATTACTCAATGGCCTGAAGTGTACATTTCTTTTCAAGCATTTTTGCGTACGGTATATAACGTACTGGTTGACGTTGTGGGAGGAAGATTCTAGTTTTGATATTCATGATCACAACATGAGCTACACGAAAATGCGCTAATCTCTGACTTACTGCAGCGGTCATCCACATTGTTCCACTCGGAAGACGCGATAAAGAGCCGTAAAGGATCGCTATCGGACGTCGTTTTTTTTGCAAATGCTCACACAGTTGCTGCTAATGAAGATTAAAACCTGCATCTAAACAAAAGATCGATACCATGACCATTCTTGTTCCTAACAAGATCAGGATATAATCAATGTGATCCGATTCCTTAGGATCGTCCGGAAACAAAGGTTACTTATTCCTCTATGAACTTTGTAGCAAACCAGACGCACAGTGCAACCGAAGGGAAGATCTGATAACGGAAGAAAACGGGGTGGACGATGGACAAGTCTGATCGGCGAACGAAAACCTTTTATTTGTTTGTTACCTTTTTTGCACATTTTGTGATTATCGACATCCCAAATACTGTAGAATCGCCTTCCGTTAGGATCCGTCACATTTTGTTTGACGCATATGTTTCCGAAAGCTCCGTCTTTTTTTGCGATACGCATACGTATCTCTCCTTTCTTGTTTTCTGGATGGCATTACGTAGAACGGCAACTGTTTCTACAGTAACACTCCGTGTACGCAGAAACGCTTTTCGATCACGTATGGCGGTATACGTATCTTTGCCCTGCTCGACTGCAGATCAGGTTTGTCAATGGAGGCCACGTGATTGGATATGCCGCATGCAAATGAGATCACCGGCGAAGTTTCAAGCTCAGCCCGCTCCTTTTGTTTTGCCGAGATGGATATAAAGTTTCTCCGCACAATACAGTGAAAGAGGATAAGACGCCCAGATTGGACTATCCGGAAGTGATTCCCGAAAAACGGAAAACACATATATATAAGAGATCTAGATTCAGGTTCCCTGCGTCAATCTTATCTTGTTTCTTTGTTCTATTGCATACTTTTCTTTTTGCAATTATGAATCGAATCGCAAATGATCGATATCTGATGCTTTTGATCAGTTCAATTGGCCTCGGCGCCCTAGTTTGGTTGGCAAAGGAACATTTGTTTGGCACCATATCAGATCGACGAGCAATTCCCTCAAATACGACTTCTACCAAGAAAGCCTCGGACGCTGAAGATCCCACTGATTTTGTTCAAAAAATGAAGAAACAGGTATGATGATCAACAAAAAAAGAGAGTCGTTAGCATCGTTTTGCCTGTTGACTGACGTTTGGGCAATAGAAGAGACGGATAGTTATCTTTTACGGATCACAAACTGGCACAGCAGAAGATTTTGCTGGACGTCTTGCCAAGGAGTGCAAAAAGAGTTTCGGTCTGAACCCGCTCGTGCTGGATATCGAACAATGCAATATGGCTTTATTAGATCAGATGCCTGCCGACAGTCTTGCGATCTTCGTCATGGCTACCTACGGCGAAGGCGAACCGACGGACAATGCGGCGGCGTTTTGGGACCTGCTGCAACATGGCACGTTTTCGCTCGAGGAAGATCAGCCTTTACACGAGCTCCGATACTTCATTTTCGGACTGGGCAACAGCTCTTACACCTACTTCAATCAAGTCGCCAGGACGGTGGATGAGAAATTGACGCAGTTTGGAGCAACAAGGCTCGGCGAGCGAGGCGAAGGCGATGATGACAAGTCGCTTGAGGATGATTTCATGGCCTGGAAGGAAGCCACCTGGCCCGTGCTGGCTGAGGCCATCGGTCCACTAGCAGCAGAAGAAATGAATGACGATGCGCCGCATAACAACACCGCATACATTGTGCAGGAGCTACCAAGCGATTACGATCATAAGCGCGTTTATCTCGGTGAACTCGGCGATCCGTCCCAGATTTTCTTTGATGCCAAGAAGCCGTATCCCGCAACTATCATGTCGTCGCGCGACCTTTTGAACAATTCAGACAGACACTGCTTGCACCTGGAAATCGACATCTCTGGTTCAGGCTTATCCTACACCACAGGGGACCATGTTGCCATTTGGGCAACCAACAGCGACACTGAAGTTTTGCGGTTGGCACGCATCATGGGCATTGCAGACAAGCTGGATACCGTATTCACTGTCAAGGCAGCTGATGAGACCGCAACCAAGCAATCACCCTTCCCGGTCCCTACAACTTATCGTGCCATGTTCCGCCACTATCTGGATATATGCCAACTGCCATCCCGACAGGTTCTTCAATCACTTGTTCCGTTTTGTCCGACCGATGAGTCCGAGGCCCAAATGGAGAAGCTCGCAACAGACAAGGACTTGCACCAAAAGATTGTATTGGATGCCGTACGGAACCTAGCACAAGTGTTGGAGTACATCTCTCCTGGGAGCGAGTATCATATCCCAATGGACGTCCTTTTGGAATGCTTTGGAACGCTTCAGCCCCGTTATTACTCGATCTCTTCATCATCCAGCGAAAGCCCCAATATCATTACGGTCACCGCTGTCACTTTGCAGTACCACCCCGAGCCTACGCCTGAACGTACCGTCTTTGGCGTCAATACCAACTATATGTGGGCCGTCCACAATGCTCTGCATGGCCAGGAAGAAAGCCCAATCAGTTACTCGGTGGAAGGTCCTGGTGGCAAGTACTTTGACCGTCAAGGCAACGTGGCCAAGTTGCCCGTGCACGTGCGACGTTCCAATTTTAAGCTGCCAGCAGACGTTTCGAAGCCAGTCATTATGATTGGTCCTGGTACTGGTGTGGCACCTTTCAGAGGTTTCGTTCGGGAACGCGTATATCAGAAGCAAAAACTTGGCAAGCAAGTTGGACCCACCATACTGTTCTTTGGTTGCCGGCGGTCGGCTGAAGATTATCTGTATGCTGATGAATGGCCCGCTCTGTTTAGCCAACTCGATGAGTCGTCGCGTATCATTACGGCGTTCTCGCGTGAAAAACCAGAACACAAAGTGTATGTCCAAGATCGCCTTAGAGAAAATGGTGCAGAAATCTGGAACCTTATTTTTTCGTCTGGTGCATATGTCTACATTTGTGGTGACGCCAAGCGTATGGCAAAGGACGTCTACAGGACCCTCGTCGACTGTGCCAAGCAGTACGGTGGTTATGATGACAACCAAGCTGTTCAGTTCATGAGTGACTTGAAAGCCAAAGGAAGGTACCAGGAGGACGTATGGGCTTAAAGTTCTTTGACATCACCGATCGCCACCATATTAAACATCCATTTGTTGTTTACCCTTCGTTTTTTGTCTTCATATAGTTCTGTATATACTGTATATTCTCTTTGATGCACCCGTCATTAGTTATAAACATGCATTTTCTGTATTTTTCCTTCTACAGTGGTCCCAATTTATTATTGTAAGGCTTGAGCTGTGCAGCCAGGAAAAGTGAGGACGGTAAAAATGCAGGAATCCAATGCAGTGGGAATCAGAGGGGACTAGCGAGCATATCAGGATACCATTAGCGCAAACCAGCATAAGTGAATTAGAAACCAGCGGAAAGGACCCTAGCTGCGTAATTTCCTCCAAAGGACGTAGGTACGATGGAAGTCATCTGGTGCAGCCTTACCGGACAGACTGGATGAGGAAATTCCGGCGGTTGGACCACATGTTCACGCAAGTCACTGTGGATAATGGGATGACCAGACCAGACGCATATTCTTTGTTTTTCTTCTCTTTTACCCTTTCGTGACCTGCTTTAATCTTTATGGAATCGAGAATACTAGATGAAACTTTGAATGAAAAAATATTGGAGCGAATCAAGTGGCGCCATGCGATCTGTCCTTCAGGAACCGTGGCCGACCGACCTTGTTTCGTGCAGAGAGAGATGCCTATTATCCGGATCCTAATAGAGAAGACACATCCGAGATTGTGCCTCGTCACTCAGAGTGACTGGACAGATAATCTGGTTCAAACGGGCGTCGTATGGAGTCTACATGATCATGCTATGCTTCACGCCCTGTCGGAATGCTATCTGATTTTCCATCAACCCGCGAAACACCACAAGATGCTGCATATGTTGCATCTCGATACTTGTGCCTGGTTTCCTGTCAACAACATTTTGAGACCTACCATCAAGTTTCAGAACGCGCTTGATGAAGCCTTGCAATACTGGCCTACCGATCCTCCAATGGCCTGGCAATCGCTATGTAAATTATGGCAGGAATTTGGCTTTCTTTGGCCACAGAAAATCATACTGGGTATTATCGTTTTGTGTCCTATTCATATTACAAGGGAAGGAGTTCTCATCGTGTTCCGTTTGCATATAGGACACAAGATCCACGTGAAGCGAATGTTTAAACAGACGGAAAAAGATAGATTGTATCACCTGCGTCTGACAAAAGACGAAATAAATGCAGAGTTGCAAGTCCAAATATCTGCGTTACAGCAACGCCTTCGTCAAGGTATATATGTGTACGCGTATCAGTTTGTATCCTTAGATACCTAAGCAAATGCTATTAGCCAGAAGGTCTGCTGCTGCTGCAAGAAGAAGAAGAGGAGGAGCAAGAGTCATTCAAGTTCAAGCCATGTCTTCTCCAAAAGGATAATATCGAGGCGTTACGGCGTGCAGCGCAAGGTTGGACAATCATCAAGCGTAGCGATGTTCAACCAATTCATGAATACCTCCCAGCGCGACAACGGGAGACCATCAAACAAATCATGGACCATTTCATTCATCGCATACCGTTACACTTCCCCATCAAACTTCGTAACGTATACACTTCAGGTTATCTAAGTTGGCGAGTCCACGCTGGCAACAAATGCAAATCATCGTCAACTTCTTTGATCCTGTTTAATACCACAGCTTCGCTAGAATCGATGCATACAAAGGCATGCCAATACCTTTGGCGCCTGGAATCCTCCCTGCATACAACAGACTTCTTACATCTAGAAACTACGTATCAACCAACGTCTATTCGTGTCGGCAGCGAAATTAATCTGTATCCGGCTTGTGAGTCTGCGGCCACCCAACCGCTGCTGACAGAACCTATACCTTCTCATCGTATGGTCCTTGTACGTGCTGCAGCTGCAGCTGCTGCCGCGCCATACAGTAGTAGTGGTGGGAAAGTGCGTGGTGTGGAAATCGTCGATCCGGACGTGGTTGATGATAAAATCTCGCTGCAATGGGTTGTTGAAATGCCCAACTTGGGACTTGGCAGAGACGACGATGTATCAACAGACGAACGACTCAACGTAGACATCGAGATTGGTCGGATGAAACCAGTACTACACGGAGATATTATTGCTCTTCGCCAAGTGCATTATCTGTGCTCTGTACCGAAATCAGTGTCTTCTCCACCTTATATGGGCTCTCCAATGCTCGACAGGTCGCCGCCCATCAGTCTGTTTCCGTCACATTTGGACTGCAACACCAGTCCACCAGCAGCAATAGAGACCAAACAAGATCGGGATGACCGCTCGCCACTCCTTCATCCAGTAGTAGCCAAAGAATTCGCTTGTATCGGTAATGCCACTGAGCACTTGTGGATCATTGAAAAGGCAACAAAGCAAGACCTGGTATTTCATCATGCTCGCTATCGTCCTTGTTCTCACATCTCTTCCTCGTCACTCGATCTTTCTCAGACTGCCAGACGCGATCCTCTCAACAAAGTATCTATTGGGATCACTTTTGTCCAAAAGCGTCGTCGTTATTCATATTTTTTCTCTCTCTCCTTTATTTAGCCATCCACTGTTGCGGGACCATCGCGCCTACGAAGGATGGTCAGCACCGAGACGCTGCTACTACCAAAAAGCGACACTCCCATCTCTCTCCGGAAAGCCTTGTCGTTGACCGAGCTTCGATTGCCTGATAACCACCAACCCGCTACGGTCTTGTTTCAACACGGCACCAGGCAAGAACAAGACTGGGATATCTGCGACACGGATGTGTGCGCTAGTGCACAGGAACAGCCCTACTTGCGATTGTGTGCATCCAAACAAAAGACAAAGACCTGGTCGCAGTTTGTTCGCAGGGCGACATTAGCAAGCCTTGTTGCTCGTATTAATGGTTAAACAAGAGAGATGTTATTTGGAAGACTTTTTCCTTTTGGCGCGTATACGCTCTAGCATTCGCTGCTCAGCTTCAGCTGGGGACAACCCAGGGTTCTTTTGAGAGATCGAGGCAGCGTCAAGAACCTTTGCTGGCATTCGTATGGATCTAAAAAAGTTCCTAAGCGGATTATCACTGGACGAACAAAGCCGTTCCTTACTTTGCAGCAGCAGCAGATTTCGGTTTTATCTTCGCAATCACATCGGCAAAGGACTTTTGCTTTTGGTTAATGCGTGGCCGTATTTTGGGTCCGTCCTGGCCCTGAGGCAATAGTAGAGCATCCAGTTTTTCCAAATCGGAACCTCCTCCTGAAATTTGGTTCCTGTGCTGTCGATGGTGACCACTACTGCTGGCCATGTCACGCATGTCCCAAACATCATCGTCGTTGGGCACAGCCGCTTTTATGCGAGCAGCAACATTTTCGACGAGATTTCTACTGACAGTACTGTTGCTGTGATCTGCCCGAGTCACCTGCGTTTCTTTTGGGAAGTAAGCGGTCATTCGCGTCTGTCTCATTATTGGTGGCATCGAGCGTCGTGAATGTCGGCTGCTTGAAGACTCATCCATAACAACATCGTCATCGGAATCCGCATTACTGCTTTGGCTTGACATCTTGAGACAAAAAGAGTTGGAGTTTCAAAAATGCGTCTGATTTGCGCTTCCAAGTCTTTGACTTGTTATCCAAGCATGGCGTCCACTCTCGGTGATAGTCTAAAGTGTGATTATGACATAGATCATCTCTTCAAGGCAGTCTTATCTTTATCTCTTAATAATACTTCCTGCGATTTGACTGATATAGCTGTCATTGGCAGTCGCGCGACATATCAGTTCGGGCATCCGGGCCCCCTAGTTAACACAAACGATACTTTATATGTGTTCTTGCATCGGCGCGAATTAAGCTAATGTGCATCGATCGTTTTAAAGCGTCGATCCAATAGGCATTCATAGCAAAAGGGTCTGAAAGAGCACAATGTTTATTCGTTATTAGGTTACATAAATTCTACAGAATACCCTGTCGTCTCAGATCCTCGTATGTCTTCTTGTTAAATACGTTTCCTTCTTCGTCCTCATATTCCTCCATCAGGTCTGCCTTAAAGTCATCTGCAGCACCTTCCCGTTTCAATTTCTCGTAAACTAAAAGTAATAGCAGATCAGTGATAACTATATAAATATATCGTTGGATAAAGAAATTACTTACGAGCATATGCATCCTCAATCTTTGTGATTTCATGGAAATGTCTTGTGTTGGGAATACCCAAACAACGCATACCGTGTGCGTGTCTCCATTCTTGGAAATGCTTGTCAAACGCCTTGCGACCCATATATACATAGTTCCCGCAAATTTCGCAGGGATATTCTACACCTAGACCGTGTAGTTTATATAGCCAGTATGGGATCGGTTTGCCGTCCCAGCCGAGAGGAAGTTTTAATGGGTTGTATATCCGGTCCTCATCCTCGTCGTCCGACTCTTGTTCAGCAAGATCTATTTCATCTTGATCTTGCTCCAACTATAGTCAATGATCAGTCTCCATGCCGCCCGCAGATAGCATTTACTGTACGCTAGGTTACTTACAGTTCGTTCTTTATCTGTCAATGCCTGCTTTCTTTCGACATTGGCTTTGGTCTCCTCTCGGATGTTTGATAAAGCTTCCGCATATTTACTTATCAGTACTTCGTGCCATGCTGTGGCCTTCTTTTTATCCTCCTTGATGGCACCATTGTCATTGCCATTTTCCGTTGAGCTTTTTCCGTTTTCACCGTTCACGCTGTTGCCGTTTTGCTGTTGTTCCTCAAGTTTCTTTTGGTTATTAATATGTTTCTTCCCTTTCAAATGTCCATCAAACACCGTCTTTTTGGTAAACTGCTTTTGACCTGTTTGCTGTAGGTTAGTCCATCGTCTATCTAACTGTGCGCATGGCTATACCTACATGCTTTGCAATAGAGGCTAGCATCGGCGTGAGCAGCAGCAACATCCTCCCAGCCCGGTACTTTGCCCTGAACCCATTTTTCTTCAAACTCTTTTCGTGCCTTGGTCTCAAGATCGTCCAAGTCAAATAAAGGACGCGCGCGTCGGAAAAATGAAACTAGATACGCTCGTAGTTCATCCAAGTACCTAAGTTCATTTGCTGGTAAGCACCGCTCCACAACTTTGGCCAAATAATTACTTACTTTCTGTATTCTGGATTTGATTTGATGGCTTTGGGGTAAGTCTTTGTAAAGTTGTCAAAGTCGCTCAGGTAATGAAGATAATCCAGTTTCTTGACACCCTTGAGGTTGATATACTGTGCATGTAATGCATTAAGGTCAAGGTACCTTCCGAAACTCTCTTCTCCAGAAAATAGTTTTTCGAGCTCTATATGTCGACCGAATTAGCTTGGATATCAACTATGTGGACTCGACTTTGTTTTTATTACCTTCATCGTCACCACCATTTTCCTCATCACCTTGATTCGCACGGATAAATTCAAGCTCTGGGGGCTCCACTGGCTCGTTTGGGTATTTGCGATGATGATCTTTTATCACACGTAATCTTTCGTAAAATTCGCTAAATTCTGAAGAACCCGAAAGTGCTTCGATCTCGGATTGACGAAGTCTAGAGTTTCGATCACGAATGACTTAGTATGAACGCTCTTTTTTCCCTTTGGCTTTCACATACCCATTCTTGTCTTCATATGCATCATACAAGAACTGACTCTTTTCAACGATGCGTGTCAAGAATTTATTGACAATGTGTTCATTCCGAAGACGCTCGCGATGAGTCTTTGCTTCGCTCATATACCGATCTACAATCGCCTGCTCCAAGCGTTCAATTTCTTCATGAGCCCTATAGCGGCGACGTAAGTACTAATACCTGTAGGAAATCGGCATGAAATATTTAACATACCCTCTTTGTTGTTCCAGCAAGTTGTCCATTGTAGCACCCTCTTCGCTACCATGGTGCAGCGTAAGGGCGCTTGAAATTTATGGACCCGGAATTTCAAATTCCGAAAAGTGTCTGAGACCGGTCCACAGACCAAAGCCGCATTCTTCAACTTCTTCTCAGGACTGACTCAAACTCCGGACTATGTGAGTTTTATCATGACAAAGCTGGCACCCATATCCGATGGACATTGGAAGGTATGGGCCCGATTCCGCCCCTTGCAGAGACTCGATGGTTATCCCGAGCCATGACAATAGCGCTTACTTCGTAAGAAGGCCATGGTCTTCCTCGGGGATGGAGTCGCAAAGAGGCCGGCTAGATCTTCAATTACATGGAGGTGACGAGGCCGGCATTCTATACTAGAGGGAATTTTTAAAGACATAGAACACGAGCCGGCGCAACTTGTGAGCTACTGGCTATCCAAATAGCTCCCTTTTTTTTTAAGAAGGCGGTGGCTACAAGTTGATATTGCCCTTTGCTTGTCCTTTGCGCTACTTTATGTTTCAGAAGAAATATAATTGTTTGCTACATGCAATAGAAACAGTGACTAATGTAAGTGTGTCATTTTTATAGCGGCGTCGAATTAATCCGTGCACAGCAAAGCCAGGGTTGACGAAACGAGGACAGAAGATGTGGTACAGCCGGCCCAGTGATATCGAAAGCTTTTTTGCCTGGTCATATATACCATCTTTATCCAGCCAAAAGAAGACGTTTTACGAATACTTGCAGAAAGATATGAATAGAGTTTGTTCATTGTTTATTTTTTATAGAGTAGCATGTCGTGCTTAATCCTGGTATGATCTTCCGTAGCAAAAGAAAAAATCAATCCTTTGAGCTGTGTGCTGGTGTCTTCCCGATGCAATGTTTATAATAGTATTTTCCGAACGTGTTCGACTGTTGGCTCCAGTGCGCATGTTGTCTTACTGAGTCTATTGAATGACCTAACTGAACAGTATTGGTGCTGGCTACTGAACGAATTGAATGTGCCGAATATTTCCTGGTGTCAATGCTGGCCTGCTGCATGCTGTCTTTGACAATGTTTGCGACTGTTGGGGGGACCTGATCGATCGTACAGTCAGCACTCGATATAGTGATGCCCGATATAATGAAACCTCGATGTAGTGATCGATTTTTGAGCCTACCGTCTCTGTGGACTGGAAAATATCACAAAATTCGATAACATGATCAGTGATCACTTTCGGCTATGGTACCATTATATCGAGAGCCAATAACATTATAGTGGGAAGCTTCATTCAGCCAAAAAAAAGACGTGATCTGTGTTTGACGCACACCTATAATTCTTTTGATTCGATTTTCGGGTCTTCTTTCGGACAAGATCAGTAATAACAGTAGATCTTTTTAGGCGGTTCACCAGAACGTCTTTTGTAGGACCTTCCATAAATTTTGACACCAATTCTTGAGTCTGGCTTGGCAGGTTCTAGCAATTTTTTGATGGCGAAATTCTTGAAGGTTATTGACGGAAAGTATGGAAGGGCTTTCGTGCATTGATGTACAGAACAATTGGCTAGATTGCGATATCGAAAAATGCAATTTTCAAAATCATTACAGTAATTGTGTTCGTCATCCAGTTGCTGTCTATCTCTGGCAGCACTCAACGATACCAAAAATTTCTCAAAAAGCAAAAAGGAAAACCATGTAGATGAACACCGATCAAAGTTCTTTGCAGCGATCTGTTTGCAATTGAGAACGCATTAATGGATGATGTGCGTCACTTTAATATTACTCAAATGTAAATGCTATTTATTGAATGTCTTGTTAAAATCCGGTAATCTTTAAATACAAGATTTAGCTTACTTTTACTGTGGCGAGAGAACAAAACAGACAATGCAGAAAGAAACAACGTCAAGAAAGAATTTACATGGGCTTTAAGCAAAATAAAAATGAAGCCCCGTGCATATTTCAGACAGCGCTCTTGCCACGCCACGTAACATAATCCATAAACTGATGTCCATTTCACCGTCGTTTCCCAGTTGTCTGATGGAAGATGCAACAAGTGTCCGTTTGGAGGGAAATGCAGGAATATAGCGTAAACTTTGCCTTGCATCATGTGAGAACCGAGAGCTTTCCAACTAATAAAGCCCTCGAACTTGTGACACTCATGAAAACATGCTAATATGCATACGAATCATGCTTTCCGTTGTGATATATCAAATGGCTGCTTCTTCTGTTATTGCGGCTTGTCTATACCGGCTTCGGTAATGAAATGTCTATTGTTTATTCGTTATGGTAATAAGTCCTATTCGCAATAGCGAACAGTATGTTAGCGTGCAGAAACAACCATGCGCATGCCAAACCAAGCTTTCGATCTCTACTTGTCATAAATGCATTGACTGCCACTACTATCGATCAGTGAACAGGTGGTCACGAACTTTGCATTCATGAATATATCACAGACACTCATTTGTGCGTACTATAGCATGAATAGTCAGCTGCCAGTTGAAGCAGCTGCGACATGACAATGGTCATAGGGAACAGTATGCGGCATCTGATTCAAAATAAGCTATGCAGCTTTTGCTGCTGGTATATGTAACCTGCACTGTATCTGCATTTACTAGCTCATCATTGACCATCTTCCGTAAGAAAATATGAAACTGCAACCTCTTACTCGCCTGATTGAAGCAAATATTAGGCTTACCGGTCCGTCTTAATATCATTATTCTAATCTGTTACACTAATTGTACATTCTCCAAACCGAATGTGAAACCAGATGCTAAATATCCAACAACACCAAAGTATTTACAATAACAAGTGAGGATCTAGTTTGGCTAAGATCACATGAAACAGACAACTTGCATAAAACTTATGGCTGACGTCATCAGACCGCATAAAAATGACGGAAATTCGTTCTTTTGCCTTCTTTCTCTTGCTTTCTGTTCTTTTTTAAGGAACTTTGCCTTTCTTCGCTGCATGTGAGCGTCATGTCGCCATATCGGAGGCGGCAAATCTGTCTGGACATCATCACACCGTCAATAATAGAAGCCTTTGGAGTCTGCAATCGTGTTGGGAGGGTTTGCAAGCCTCCTTTTTTACGGCTGGGTGATTCGTCATGCGGGGCCAGTGCCACGTCATCGTCTTTGGGCATTATTGCATGGGGACTCTGGCCCTGTGGTGTGCGGGAACCCTGGTAACTACATTATGCTTCACGGTAGAGAACGCATGATATTGACTCTCATCGCGGTGTTGTCAGTTTATTTTCAGTTGCTTGATAATGTCTTAAGAGCTAATAGTAGCGTCATGAGTAAAGTGCTACAGAAAAGGCCGCCATCGCCAGCGAGGGGGCCATCAACGTCATCCAGTAGGGATGAATTTAATAGCGGACTCACGGTAGAGGATATGGGTGATGAAGATCGGTTGCTGAGCAAGAGACTTCGGTCAAAGGTAACGCATTTGTGAAACAAGATGCAAGCACGATACAGCGTTGGCGATACCTGACTCCCTGAATAGCACGAGCATGATCAGGAAGGAAGGATGAGTGAAACCGATGAATCGAACGATAGTACCTTTGAGTTGGATAGTGGAAAGAGTTCTGACAGTTCCACTATTGTTCCAGCATATCGACCCAAACTATATTACCTCGTGGGCGCTGGACTGGAGAAGTATAAGCTTCCCCAAAACGCTGTCAAGGTAAGTTCTCTGTTCATTTTGGGAATAGCAATCTCTTCTTACGATCTGTGCTAGTGGATAACACACGATGTTGATGTCACTAACGAATTCTTGAGATACCGGGATAAGGTTGTTGAAGCATCCCAACAACTGAAAGAGATTTCCGTCTGCGATCAGCTGTAAGTTTACGATCAAATTAAGTGAAAACGGAACGCTAAATCTTTCATAGGGCGCTTAATTTTATATTTCTCGTCAGTGATACAGCACGGATTGGGCATATCATGCGGCCATCTACATGGGATGTCATGATTAAGGCAGTGAAGGATGAATACTGCTTGAAGCCAATACCAGAGCTTGATGCTTAGTGGTGCTATAGGGTGAACTCGGTAAAAAGAAATAATGAGTAACGCTTTTTATTATTTGCAGTATCACTGACTTGCAATCTCAGGCTGCCCTTGC
>JSYX01000581.1:0-22502 GCA_000787465.1 Thermomucor indicae-seudaticae | reverse complement strand
TTATTCAAAAACCAGTATTTTTTGTTTGACCTCGCTGATTGCAAATGACGTAGGTCCCCTTGATTGGTCAAAGAGGGAAGTCACAGTGATGTGCGTGGGTGTATTTTAAGGTCCGCTCTCTGCATCAGAGTCCCATTCACGCCGCAAAGGGAAGAGTTTAAAATGTTTATCCGGGTTCCCTCGGTGAAAATTGCCCGGGTTCGCTGCCCATCGTCGCCAAATGTCGTTCCAAACGGCACAACATTGGCAGACATTTCAGGCATCGAAATGTTGTTCCATTTCCTCATAGTGTTCTTTTGCATTTGTTACAGATTCGGGCGTTACGCAATCCAGGAATCTTCAAGATCTTCGCTCGTCTCCTGAACGCCCGACTAATCTCCGCCTGAGAGTCTCTCATCAACCCATACCAAACTGGTTTCATTCACGGTCGTTATATAGCTGATAATGGCCCAACGTACTCATAATCCTAGTATTGGCTTACTTTTGGACCAGGAAAAGGCATACGACAGGGCATACTCTCATTAACTGGAACGCACACTGTTACACTGGGTTTCCCGCCTACTATTGTCAATTGCATCATCCGGTTGTTCTTCTACTCAACCATTCAGATAAACATCTATGGCCACCTATCCCCTCCTGTTAGCCAACTTCGCGGTGTCCGTCAAGGCGACCCCTTGTCCCCACTACTCTTCAATCTTGTCTTCGAGCCTCCCGTCCAACATATCCTGTATGACTCCCACATCCAGGGATATCAGATTGAGAGCCCGTATCCTGGTCTTGTGGCACCACCTCCCGCCAAAATACTTGCTTATGCTGATGACGCACTTGTTTTTCTGCGTTCAGAGTCTGTTCTGCTGAAGGTCATGTCTTATCTAACGATTTGTGCTGCTGCTCCCAAGGCAAAAGTCAACTGGTCAAAAACCACCACCGCTTCAACTCAACGATTATGCGCCTTGTTTCGTGGAACCGCTGTCATCCGCTCAGTGGAAGTTGTTCTGGTCACTGGATATAGACTTCGTCGCCTGCAACGTTTGGTATAAAACCTTATACCGGAAACTGTCTTGTCGCGAAACTTTACATCGCATCGCTCCTAACCTGTTCCCGTCTTCTCTCTGTCCCGTTTGTCAGGAGCATCCTGATACATTTGAACATTTCTTGTACGCCTGCCCTCGCAAGTGGCCAATCGGGTGCTCGATCTGGACTGACCTGCTTCCTGACCCACTTTCTGCTCGTACAGTTCACTAAGCCATCTTTGCCTTCGTTTTCCCCACGCGTCCCCGCAACGTGTTGAGTACCCAAGTTGTAGGCTGTCTTCTCCGAGGACTGTGGCTGGCACATTGGCGTCTCGTTTTTGATCAATCACCGTTCAGCTTCCTGCTATTTGTTTCGCTATCCACAAAGATGTCCACCGTTTTGTTGATAGCCATCACCTCCCACACATCCACCTTTGACCATAACTTTATAGATATTCATCTCCCTTTTGTCCCGCTGTCCCGCTAGTACTCGCTCGCACCACTCCGTAGGACGTGCGTTCAAATAAAAATCGGAGTTACGTCTCCCTGACAAAGAAAATACGCTACTGAGCATCATCTATACGACTCTATCGGAGATGGTAGAGCGAAGCATGCCCAGTAATCAACGTATCTTGGATGGGAGACCCAGATCTACTTGTAATTTCCTTTTATAATACTACACGCCACAACAGTAACTTTCTAAACGTGTAATTCTAAACCTTGTATTCTGTCATACGCGTAGCCCAATACCGTAGTTTAGCCAGCAAGATGGTTCTTTCTTTTTCCATGGGTGCAAAACACGTTCCTCAGTAAATAATACAGTAGCTATATGATAACAAGCCGGACTTTACAGAGCATTAAGTCTTGTTAGAGAACAGGAACGAAGAAGGAAAAAATTGGTGCGCTTGTAGAAAGGCTTTTTTGGGCATTATACTTTTTTTTTACATGTCATCATCGCTGGCTGCGACGCCATCTCCTTCGTCTTCATCACCGCTTACAAGTTCATTCTCCTTCTCGGCCTGAGCCATCAAGGCTGCAAAGTCGCGATCATCAGTTTCCGAAACGAGCTTGGCTTCCTTTTCAATCTTAAACCGCGACCACTTGTGCGATTCGAGCGTTTCTTTGATAGCTGCAATGGCTTTATCCATGACCTGGAATCCGAGGGTCTTATCGAGTGCATCCGCAGTAACAACATAAAATGGTGCTGCCAGATATGTCACCTTGATCGGCACTTGTTCCGTCGATTGTGCTTCACCCGCGGCCAATGCAGCCTTGATTGCGTTTACGCCGTCAATACCAGTGCATCGCAAATCAAGTTCTGCCGGGGCAAATCAGCGTTAAAATACAGGCCAAACATTGAAGCAAGCAGGCAAACAAACTTACGAGCACGAATCTTTACGGGTTGTGGAGTCATGCGACGTCGGATGTTGGTTAACAAGTCATCGAAAACTTCTTTCTTGATTTCCATATCCCCAAAGACGGCGTTAGCATCACTAAAGATGACCGTTTAGCTTGTTTTTACAGCATGTTACTAGCACAGTTCTCCAATACTCACGTGATGGCAAGCTTAAATGCGTCATATGCATGTCCAAATTTTCGGTACAACGGCCAGCCTATTGTTTCGTACAGCTCTTTCAATGCGATGTCGTGTTTCTCGGCTACATGACGCAGAATCGAGTGCACAGCTTTTGATTTGTTGAACCGTTCTTCGCACTTTGCAATATCTTCTGGTGTCACGCGGCGTTTCGACAGGTCAATGTAGCCTTTTTTTAATATTCGGCAAGATTAGAGAGTGACGTTCGCGATTCGTAAATCAGAAAGACCACCTACCCTTTTCCTCGTCTACTCTTAGAACCACTACGACCTCGTTTCTGCCGACTCGGATCAACTTTTGCACCGAGCGAATACGTCGTCGAGACAATTCCGATAACAGAATCATACCCTCTCTGTCGCCATATTCAAGCTACACGAGATCATCAGTTCCCGTTCTCTCGCATTTGTCGTTCGAACGCACCAGTTTAACGTAGGCACCCATGTCGGCAATCTGTCGAACATTGACCATGACAACATCGTCCACCTTGGGAAGCTCATTTTCGTACATGCGACAGTGGAATTTTTCACTCATGATAGTAATGTGTATGTCTTTGGTCTATAAAGTGGAAAACAAGAGAGTGTACTTCCCAAAAGTTTGTGTGCCTTCCGTGCGCGCTCTCTGTGACTCAATTTTTTTTGCCACTGATGCTGCGGCCGACAGAAAATTCGCGTTTGCATTTGGACTTCCTCTGATGTTGTGGTTAACCTTTTATACATTTAGAGAATTTAAAAATTATCTCTGCCCAAGCGCATTATTCATTGTAACGGTTCATATCACAAAGATACTTATTATTGCTCCTTTTTCTATACAGTTCAACTCGTCAAAGAAAGTAAACTTCTATCAATGCTTGCTAAAGTCTAGTTTCGTCTGTGTATATCGCGACGACAAGGAGTACTTTGTCAGGGCATTCATGAACGTATCCATGGTGACCCCCTTCCTTGAATCAACATGAACAAAATGGACTCCAAGGCTTTCGACCTCCCTGTTGCGCCATTCGTCGTCGAAGAATAGCATTTGGTTGCATGGGATTCCGGTCTTGTTCGTCAGAGCAGTAAAGTGCTTTATCTTGCTGCTCGGGTAAATTTCAAAGTAGTCAATATTCGAATACATGGTCGTGCTATTCAACGTGGGTATCCTCAGCAGTTTCAGTGCGTGTATTGCCCTGTGTTTTTTACGTGAGAACTAATGTTGGACAGTGGCCAAGAAATACAGTACCATTCGGGTGTGGTTGTTCGCGATGCAATGGCTATCTTTGTATCGGGCATGGACTTGATCAGTGCAAAAACATCGGGAATGTCTCTGTACAATCCGATCTCTTCATCCTCGTAGCTGTTTTTTTGCCAAAATGTTAGATAGATAGATCAAAGGGTGGCGTTGTCTTGTTTACCGGCTTCGAATAGTGTTTCTTTCTGCATTATATGTATACGGTGGCGCTATATAAAGTATTCAAGTGAGACAAACCGTCGGTAGAACACTTGGCTTCTTTTTCCTTTACTTGCCAGAATAGCAATCTATCCTAAGTAAGAGAAAACGGATCGCTTTAATCGTCCCTCCATGCACATCACGTGTCAAAGCTCCAACTTGTTTTTTTTTACCATGTCGGCCAAACAGTGTAATCCAAGTCAAAGACAATGAGTTTCGGTAAGCGTTCAGGCAATTGACCGTTGATTTGCTTCGTCATTAGACCTTGACAAGACAGTGGAAACGGGCAGACAATCTCAGCTGCAGAAACAGCGATATTTATATGTTTATTCCGTTCTTGTGGTCAACGATTTCGACAGGACGACCTGTATCCATGACAATCGACGACTGGCGACTGACAGACTACTTTCGACTAACTGACATCAACCTAGCTGCTTGCATATACTCTACAACATAATTTATTACGATGAAGTACGCTAACTATACGGAAAAAAAGATATTGGATACATTTAGAAAGCTCGCATGATACACTTGTTGGCGAAGCCCACGGCTGGTAGTATACTAGATAATGAAGCTTGTATACGCTTCCTTATTGCTGCTAATTCTTGAATCCGTCCAATGGTTCCCAAACATGCGGTGCAGTTAATAACAGAGTCGTCGCTTGGGGTGATTTGCCCCATATCAGATCAGCTGATTCTTCTTCTCTAAAACTCATCCTGTGTATGACATTTGCTGCCACATTGACGTCTGGTGCAATAGCAGCATTAGAAGGCGGTGTAAACAGTGTCATACTGCTGTAGTGAGCGCTGGATATAGGCGGCTGAAGTAAGGATGGCAAGGAATCAGGTCGTTTCGTGAGCAAGACGTGAGCGGAAGGGTCCACATTATCTTCAGTGTAGCAGTCCAGATCATTAATACAGCTTAGCTGTGTCTATCATAAGCTTACCAGTTCTGTCAGAAGAAGGCCTTATAAACGGCAAGGTACTACTGACTACGGTTGGTTCATGAACAGCAGCAGTCTGATTGAAGACGGTTTCCGTTGCAAGATAACCCGGGCGGGGAGGTAATGAGAACAGCTGTAGTAGTTGCGCCAAAGAGTGCTGTTGAGAAGAAGAATAATAATAACCAGGCGTTACATGTTGTAACGCATACTTGTCGAATCGCACACGCAGCTGGCAGCCCTCGTATATATACCCATTGTACATTGCTGACAAATACAACCGATTAAATGATAATACGGGAACAGTATTTTCTCTTAATCACCTATGGCTCGTCTCGCATCCTCACAAGTTGCAAACAAAACAGTACCGAAACCCCGGCTTCGACCATCGCATCCTTTCATCACATCGGCTCGCAAGATCTTGCCTGCTTTCCGGAACAAGTCTTTTACATCCTGCCACCGGGCATGAAAAGGCAGCTGCAAAACAATAAGAACATCATTCATTCGAGAGAGAGATATATATTGCGTCGATAATCACATTGCTCACGAATAATTGCCGTGCTCGAGACTATTATCATCGTCAATTTCCCAGTCTCCACTCTCTGGTCTACAACATATACCTCATGCATTATTGACGCTGGCGGTTTACAATCTTCTCGGACTTGCAGTACACGACCATGCCATTTGTAACCATGCAACATGCCGATGGCTTTCTGGGCGTCCTCGACGGTCGCATACAAGACTGTACCATGGCCTTTGGATCGATTATGTTCGCCAAGCGCTACCTCTGCGCGTACGACAGGGCCCGCTTTACGGAACAGGTCTTTGAGATCTTGCCACCGTACTCGAAATGGAAGCTATTGAAGGTAGAGAGATATCCTATCAAGCATTATTACCGACTTTCTCCCCCCACTTGAGCTCTATACAATGACTGGACTAAATAAACTTGCGTTGCCAACAAAGACTCGTGTCACGTCCCCTGTTCTTTCTCGGTTCTTGAGGTCGTTCACAGTATGAAGCCCATGGTGTGTGGTCATTTCGAAGCAACAAGTCCTCCTCCCTGTGGAATGCTCCCACAGGTAAACCGTTCTTATGTAGGCGGGGTCCTTCTCACTGACAACGTGAAGTTATCGTAACTGAACGCAAACTTTAGAAAGAAAAGAAAGCAAAGACTGAGCCAAACAGAAGGGCAGACCCAAAAACAAAAGGGACAATTACCATATTTGGCCCATGCATGACATCATGTCGAATTTATTACTTTTACAGTAGCTACTGAGTACTATCAAGTAAATCATGGATTCACAGCAATTTTTTTTCCGTCATGCTTGACTAATCTTGATAGGGCTCCAGCTACCAAAGACACGGCATTAGCCTCAAAGTGTAATAGGACTAACTCGTCTGCAACTTTACCATCAGAGTCAAGGTCTTGCTAGAGTGAGCCTCCTGATCGCGATAGATGCCCACAAGGCTCTGTGCTTTTTCATATAATGAGTTTTTCAGCGAAATCACGATAAACTGGAATGTTTCGCTCGCATGTTTTCGGATGTAGTTTGCGATCTTGACCACATTCGTATTATCCAATGCCGCGTCTACCTCGTCCAGTACAAAGAACGGGGACGGCTGGTAGCTATAAACACAAAAATGATGAGAACACAGCAAGATCGATCATCCATCAGACAAATAACAAAACCTGTGTATCGCAAACAGCAACGCTAAAGCAGCGATACTCTTCTCACCGCCCGACAGCTGGTCCATATCCCGGAACCGTTTCATCGGTGGCATAGCATGATACGTGATCCCATGTAGATAGGGTTCGTCCGAATCCTCCAAGCTCAAATAAGCAGTGCCACCCAACGGAAAGGTCTCGCTCTTTGTCAAGTCTTTGTAGACTTGGTCTATCCGTTCCGATATATGACTGAACGCATCATAGAACCGCTTATACCTAGCATGCATGTAAGTTCATCCACGCAATCATGAATATCCTGCTGCTATATCTACCTCTGTTGCTTGACCTTTTCGAAATCATTCTTGGCTTTCTTCGCAGCCCTTCTGGCATTCTCAAAGCTTTCTTCGACCTCTCTTAATCGTTGCTCTACGCCTTCCAGTCGATCAATCGCCTTGAGGTTCGGTGCCATTTTATCGATTTCATCAGCTCTTCGCTTGAGTTCTTCCTTGAACTCCTTGTCGCGCTCTATACTTCCATCTTGCCGAAGTTCATCAGGGAGGTTATTATCATAGTCTACTTCTACAGTCCAAGCAGTCGAAGCAATCGACATTTGCGATGGCTCGTCCACATCCATGGAGCTTGTACCACTTTGCTGGGTCTATTGTTATTAAACACGCATTAACCTTTATCCCAATGAACTGGATGGAGGCATTCTGTACATACCATGCTGCCCTCATCGATAATAATATCTTCCATGCTTCCTCGGCTCAAAGGTAACTCAATATCCTCTAGTTTGCACTTGCGGAACAACGATACCCGCTCAGCCTCGGCTTTCTCAGCTTCGGCTTCCACTTTCGCAACCTCCTTCAAATACGCCTCCACATTTTTGCCTTTGCGTTCCAGCTCTTGTCGGAGCTGGGCGACAACCACATCGCGTTGTTCGTCCTCAAGCGCTGTTTGCTCCTTCACCCTCGCCTCCAATTCTTTGATCTTTTGCTTCGTCTCTTGAATCCGTTCCGTTGCCGCAGACGCTCCCCTTCTGAGCTGTTCCAGCTCGCTCGTATCTTCGTTGTACAATTGCTCCAGTTTCCGCAACCGTTCCTCGAGCTCCGCGAGCTGTTCATTTTCAAACGATATCTGTGTCTCTACGCGTGACCTTTGCACCGCAAACTGCGTCCGTTGCTCCATCACTTGGTCAGATAACCCAAACCGCATTGACTCGTACTCTCGGATATTGCTCACGCCAATACGTCCGCAGAAATCCGCAAAGATCTCGTCCTCAATCGAAAAGATATAGTTTTCCGCTGCTGTCACGCTGGCCATCGAGCTGTTCAACCGTTGATTTGCCTATACCAAAAGTTGTTGCAGATATAATTTTGCGTAAAATCGGCCAGTAGCTTACCTCTGCCAACTCGGCCTCTCCCTTTTGCAGCTCATTTGATATGTACTGGTATTCATTGCGGCAATCGGCCAACTTGCGCTCCGCAGTGGTCTAATACAGTGGATAAGAGCAGCGTTGGATCCAAAAGTTCCAGAGCAAACTTACTATTTCATCTTTCAGAACATTCAACTGGCTTTCCAAACCCATGCAGTCGCTCTTGGCCTGCTCTTCCGCGTTGCCCATACGCTTGCTTTTACTAAGACTATTCAGTTCTTTTAAAAGTTTGTCCTTTGTGCGCACCAATGCTGTCAAACGTGTGTAAGCATGTCTTCTTTATGCTGGATGTAGGGCCAGACTCACCATCTACATCGTGCTGCTGCCAACGGGTCTGCAAGTCAGTACCACTTTGTCCACCTGTGATAAGACCGTTTCGATGAATCACGATGCCATCCAGGGTCACGGCTGCGTGATCTCTCTTATTAACAATATAGTAAGTAGAGAAAGTATTCCAGCGCCTAACAAACCTCGAACATCTTCATTATTTTCGTAGCATATTTTCTTTGCAATCTGAAGCGTATCGCAGACCAACGTGTTGCCGCACGCATATTGAATCACACGTTCATACCGACTATCACAGCTAACAACATCAGAAACTAGCCGTGCACCCCGGGTATAGTTCCGGAACCGGTCGTTAATGGGTGCAACAGTCAACGTATTTAGCGGCAAGAACATGGCAGTACCAATGCGCTGGTCACGCATATACTAGATCCGCCCGTATCAGAACGCTTATGCCAAGATATGCAAACACTTTCCAACACTTGCCTGGATACAGTCGATCGCTGTTTTCTGGTCATCCACTACGATCGAATCAAGATTTCGACCTAGAGCCGTTGCAACAGCGACCTCATACTTGCGTTGTGTTGGCCGACAAAGATCCACCAATTTGCCATGCACACCTGGATAATCTTTGGTGAGTCATGGATATATCATACTGCTAACACAGGAGCTCACCAGGAAAGATCTGTTTCATGGTCGCAAGAGACTCTTTAAATTTGGCTTCCTTCGCCGACTCTCGTTCGTCCACCTTGGCTTCCATCAATTTGGTCAATGTTTCTTGGAGTTTCTCGTTCAGCAAGACCTCGCGTTCGCTATAAAGCAATAAGCATATACTAGTTGTTTCGATCGATTTATTGTTACTTACTGAATCGTCCGGCGTTCTTCTTGGAGTGCTGCCAAATCCCGCTTACGGTTTTCAAGCAAATCACTCAGCTTTTGAGCCTCGTTCGTGAGCGCGGTCCCGTCTTCCAGAAGCTGCCGTTCATCTTCCTGAAGCTGCGATTGCCTCGTCTTGAGCTCGTCAAGTTTGGATGCCAATCGCTTCACAATCTCTTCTTGTGCTCGCTGTTGTCGCCGCAGGTTCTCCAATTGCTCGTTTTCTGCCACAGCTCGAATACTCACTTGCTGCTTTCTGTTATGCAAACCAGATCATTAATCACATCGCGCACTGATCCATAGGGCGATATAATACCTACAGTCTTTCGTACTCTTCAACCTGCTCTGCGTTCAACGCTGGCTCCTTGATCAATCCGGTCTCCGGTAAGGAAGCTATTATTTTATTATTCAGTTGACGCATGCCTCATTCCACCCATTTACTATATAAATGTACCTTCATACGCTTCGGCTGCCTTTTGGATATGTTTCAAGCTTTGCTGCAATCCTTCCAACACTTGGACCTAATCAAATCAGACGACAATCCCACAGCTTTTTACTTGATAACTGTTATGAATACCTGCTTATCATGATCCCGTTTCAGTCTCTCGGCCGTCTTTGTAGTCTGTTCGAGCCTCTTTTCAAGAAAGGCAATCTTTTCATTCCTAGCAATCGCTTCAGGGCGCTAGAAAACGTTTCTCGACGATATCAGTATCATGCCAAAGAAAAGCCCATCTCCTTGAAGTAACCTGTTGCTCCAAGCTCTTTTTTAACTTTTTGATATTCAATTCATTCGCTGTGCGTTCTTTATGCATCAAAGCTTGCTTTTTCCTGGCTTCCTTGAACTCTTTTTCCAGATGGAGCTGTACAATTATTCCATCAGATTTTGTCCCCTCTACAAGTGAGCAAGACAAACCAACCTGATCACCAGCGGCTCCATCCGCAGCCATGCGTTTCTCATCCTTTTGCGCCTCAAGCTCAGCAATCCGGGCTTCGACATGATACAGCTTCCAGAGCATGTACCGCACGACAAGTTGCTGTCGCTCCTTGACCAGGCGCTCAAACTTCTCCGCTTCGCGTTTCTGCTCCTTGTACTGCTTAATCTCAGACATCACGCCTCGTTTACGGTTGAAAGCATGGGTGCTGTTCTCGACCGCGCGCTCCTGGGCCAGCTTCAGCTGATCGTACTGTTCCTTGAATTCCCAGGACCCGCTTATCTGCTCAATCAGACGGGTCAAGTCGTTCGCGTTCTGGCTGGCGACGGACTCCACATCGCCTTGAAAAACCAAAAAGTTCTTGGCCTTGACCAGGATATTCTCCTTTTCGAGCGCAGCATTGTACTCGGCATAGCTCACCTTCCGGTCATTGATGGCATATTCAGACTGGCCCTGGCTCTCATAGATCGTACGCTTGAATCGTATTTCTTGTCCCCGCGCATTTTCATACACTAACATGACGTGTGCCCGGCGTGGCGTGTGGCCTGTCTCGGCGATCGTGCTTGTTGTTGTTAGGCCGTCTTCCAGAGCGCTCGGTCGGTAAATCATGTCCTTGAGATTTTGAGACCGTAAATGCGACGAGTTTACGCCCAAGACAAAGGAAATGGCGTCCATAAGGTTGGACTTTCCTGTGTTAAACGATCGATGAGTGGGGGTAAGAGTAGATCGCCATGCTTGAGGGAGGAGGGGTCATTCACTCACCCGATCCATTCGGCCCAATGACACTCGTAAACTTGTGAAACGGACCAATGGTCTGGCATCCTTTATACGATTTAAAGTTTTCTGTCTCTAGGCGCACAAGTCGTCCCATGGCGTAAAAGAGAGAGAAAAAACAGGAGACGAGGCGCGACGCGAACTTTTGGATCAGGTCCGAAAATTCAGAGACGCGCACGGCCCCGCCAAACGCGCGATATTTCCTCACTCCATGGACGCCACCGCAGTAGCATTACAAAACCAATCAAAGCGGAATGAACTTGTTCGTTTTCTCGACACCCAGTCATTAAAAGATGTATGCACCCAAAGGATGACGAGATCGCATCATAGGGCTCAAACAAACATTGTTGTTAGCTTTCAGACTCGATCGAGAATTGCCTCTGGGCAAGCACACCTTACGACGATGTTGATCCACTCGTCTTTGTCCAAGCCATACTCAATGGTTCTCCTCCAGGAAGCGAGGAAGCAACAGCGCGAAGATTCACGCTTCTTAAAGCTATAATAGCCTGGTACGTCCATCATGCACAGTGTTGATGATACCTAACGTAGTCAAGGATGTATGTAGGCTATGTCAAAACCCACCGCCATCCACAACCACAGCCACAAACTTAATCAATACGTTATTGCCAGAGCTAGAGACTCTTGATACGGCAATGCTTTACGAAGCCTCGTTGCAAATCGTGGCGGGTTTTCTGGAGCATAAAGTGGTACACCCGCGTCTATTCGAACTCCTTGTCAAATCATGGAATATCGTTTCAATGAAAAACGCTGAGCGTGACAAGGTACAAGATATCTTGAGTCGCTTGTGCGATCATGACTGGCATCCGCAAGTCGCTGTGGCGCTCGCATCCGCCTTCAATGATATGGAACTTACAACGCCCCAGCTGGAACTCGTCGCCAAGCGCTTGATCAGGTAGGTAGTACGCACCCCGATATCCTGCCTGGGCCAACTCATTGCGGATAATAAACAGGCAGTTGGCGCATTTGGATGTCGAGGAGACACCGCCCTTTGTCTACCAGATATTATTGCTGTCGAGAAAGGTAGGTACACGGGAGCTTTTTCTTTTCGTCCTGGGCTGGGGAGCGTCTCATAGGGTGGGTGCATCAGGGATATAAACGAGCCATCTTGAGTGGTATCTGTGAGAGTTTCGGTACATCAAGGTTGCAGGATACCAGGTAATCATATGATTTCATGGGTTACAATAATGAGCACTGACTCTATTCCAGCCGTGTTAGAATGGAAGGAACAGTGATGCTGCATATGTCTTTTGCTATTAAGCAAGATCAGGTATGGTTCCCTATGGATCAAGCCTTATGGCGATTATTTACATCACACACACGCACACAGGAGCTGGGGAATGAGCTTGTAAAATACGCTCGCAGCAACAAGATGTATTTATACGAAACATTTATCGTCGCATGCTTGCTATCGGTTGTGAGGATACACCGCTTGGAAGAACCGGTAAGTAAGAGAGAACTGTGCAAATAACAGTTGCGTGTCTTACTATATCATTTCACAGGTCTTTGATCTGCTGAAGGGGTCCATTATATCAATTTACAAGGACAATGAAAAGATCAAGAAATGCGCTTGGTTATCAGGTAATCGTACTAGCTGGGAATAATAATAACTTGCAAGAAAGTGGGGCTGACGAAGAAAGAAAACCATTAGATTATGTACAAACTGACCAAGACATCGTTCGAAGCGTGATGCTGGACATCGCCAACAAGTCTGCCAATGGATGGGACCAAGTGATCCAACCGCTTGCCCAGCTGGCCATGCTTCTCATTGATACTGCTTGCAGTCAAGCAGGTTGGCCAAGGACATCGAGTAAGCCTGCGTTTATCATCAGAGCGCGTTGTCATTGTTCTGATATAGCAGCAGCAGCGGCGAAAAAGGCTAACGGAAACAACGATGGCCCCATGGATAAAGTGGCCGCTCTTGGGGTGGACGTCTTAGTACGGATGTTCCAGGTATGGGAGGGGATGAAGCTGTTATTGATGCCGCCGCCACTAAACCGGGTCCACCCCACAGTTGCACGACCCCATTCGCGCCGAGGTCCTGGAGCAGATCACTTCTCGCATTATATCTCGATCTCCTGCCGCTACAAGCTTTTTAGACCTGTTGCAGAGAATCGTATCCACTTGTCCTCAAGCTACTGAACCTTATCTTGCAAACGTAAGACAACTGATAGCAAGAGAGAACGTGAACTCTGACTGGTGTACATAGATCAAAGATACGCTGGATTACCTGTCGTTTCTACCACACTCTACAGCAGAACAGCTTCTGGACGCTATCCATCCTATCACGATCAACGACGACGCGTTCCGTGATGGACTCGTCTTGGTTTTGCGGAAAAGCATGTTTGCAAAGTAAATAAATATGGAGAAAAGAAAGAAAGAAGACGCTGATATAAAGGGCCTGTGAAACAGGGATCTGGACGGGAGAAAAGTGTCTGTCCATGGCTTCCTCCGTTTACTGAACAGCCAAATCAAAATTGCCGAACAGGGCGAAAGCAATGCTCAGGCAGCTCAGGGCGTCGTCTTTGAAATATTAGGTTCGACAGTGTATAGAGAAAGTATCTCCTGTCAAGAATTCATTCGTCTAATGCAAAGAAACAGGTATATTACGGCGTTGCTTCAGTCAACAAGCTGAAATCCGAGCCATCGCCTACGAAAGATTGGGCCAGCTCTCGGGGAGCAGCTCTCTGATTGCGAGCGAAATATTTGAGGTCCTGGATGCCCAGTTTAAGAAAATATACGAAAAAGACGCGACCATCCCGTTTCGACTGGACGCCTGCGTCGAAAACGCCTTGACGGGTGGGTACCCAAGAACGTCCGAGCCCGTGCACATACTACTCGCAAACTTGTTCAAAGCCGTGCGCCAGCTGTCAGACTGCGATCAGCCAGTGATCAAGGAAGTATTAGACAGGAGACGCGAGGATATCGACTCGCTCATCTTTCGACTCTCGAAAGCCGACCTGGAGGACTATGAACTCGACAAGACGGCCAACTATGACATGGCAACTCATTTGGGCCTGCGTAATTATTTATATGCTGTCCTGTTACACGGCTCGTATGAGGTAGTACCTATTACACACACAGACACGCGTGCGGGCGCTCTCTAACGAAAGCATGGATAGGCAGCCATAGAGCACGAATACTATATCCGCGGCAACACTTTCGAGTCCTTTCAGACGATCCTAAACCTGTTTAAAAAGCGAGAAGCCCTGGTTAGCCTGCTAAAGGAATCAGTGACCAATGAAAAAGGTGCGAGAGAGAGACTCGTACTGGCTTGTATGGTTGTAGACTCATTGTGCAAAAGGTCGTAAGATCTCGATTGCCAGCCATATTCCGTGCGCCTTGTCCATGGGATTTATCACGAGCGTTGTCCAGAGCATGTTTATGCAAGGTAACATACAAACGCCTTCAAGGGCCTTGAGATCCGACATTGGCTTTGTGCACTATATCGTTGGCAGCGTGCCAGCGAGTCTGAAAGTAGTAAGTGTGTGTCTTTTGGTAATCAGCAGGACCGAGAGATAACGCACGCGTGCGCGCCTGCCTCAGGCACTTGAAAAGGAGGATGATAATGAACAAGAAACATTTACAAACTGCATCGAACTTGCTAAAGTGCTCATGTGCATTCTTTTGACCGAAGACTCGGACAGTGGCTTTCTGAATCATGGATCTAAAAAGGTATTACGACTTCCCCCCAATACTATATCGCTACTAACAAGTAGTCATAGGGTCCTTCGGCTATCACGGCGATTATCGAGAGCCTGCGACATTTGCTTGAGACAGCTGCCGAACAATGGCCAGACAAGATCCATTTGTGTTTGAGAAAGCTGCTTGGGGCAGCCAGCCGTGCTGCAGTCCCTGACGACATGTTCCAGAACACCGTGATCTTGAAGACGCTCTTTTACTTTAAAGTGAGTCGATATTTTTTCTGCTCGTTCGCAGTTGGGCCGCTGTGTTACTGACTGACGGACTGACTGATCAGGATATTCTCAACAAGTATCTTGGCGACCGTACACCGTTTTATAAAGAAGCCGCAAGCGTCGTGCACATCATTGCGTTTTTAGCCAAGAAACTGCTGGACCGGAAAGGCGTCGACTTTGACGAATGCGCTCAGGATATTGTGCGCTGGCTGGATCGGTTTGCAAAGGACCGGCCGATACAGGACGTCACGTTGGCACGCGAGTTGTTGTCTTTGCACATTTGTCTGTGCGCGGAAATAGCCGATTTCATGTCGATCACCTATATTGCCCAGGATATTCATAATTTATACGGAGACCTTGAAGGGCCAAGTGATAGTCAAGTCGAGGAGCAGCAGCCACCGCGGCTACAGTATTCAATGGTCAACGAAAAGACGTGCGCTGCGATTACCACCCTACTGTTGGCGTTTTTGGACCAGTCTTTTGAGGATCTGGTCTGGGCTGTCACTCGGTTAAAAGTCCATGGTATGACAAAGAACGACAAGTCATTTTTTGCTTTGGCTAAAGTCCGTTTTCTTCTGCAGCGACTTCTGGAGTGGATACCGATAGCCTGCTGGAGTTTGAGATTCAAATATGCAAGCGGACGTGCTCCTATCTTTCGATCACCAGCGAGCTCACGAGATCGATTCTGACGAGCGTCCACGCCGAAACTCTGATCAAGGTCCTTACGAAGACTTACAAGGCTCTTCTTGCCCTGGTTAAATACGTATGCAACGACGGGTTATCGAGCGGTTTGAATTGGAAACTTACTCTCTTCCGATTAGAAACTCGGTCGGCCACGAAATATACCGCAAGATTTTGTCTCAGTCATCCGGCTAGCTGGGACTGCCGTGACAGATAAAATGTACAAGTTTTTGACGGTTTACGGCCAACAGTATGAGGAATTGGAATCAAGTGGAACGAGAAAGAAGAAGGGCAAATCGAAACTGCAGTCTGAGGGTGCACAGACAAAGGAAAAGGCATGTCAGACAAGGATAGTAATATGACATTCTCCACTCATTTTCCCCTGCTTAGGCCAAAATCCTGAGGGAGTCAAAGATGATACCTAACCTCATTTTCGTCGTCGAGCAGTTTGAAAGACATCTTATCCAGCTGACTCGGAAGTCCAAGGTTGATCTGATGCAATACATGAAACGTAGTACTGCACGTGACTTTAAGATCAAACTGGAGTATATTCGTGAATCCGAGAGTCTTGACGATAGCAACGCCGAGGAAGACTCTTCACTCAACGTAAGACTGGATTCAGCGTTTGACTGTAACAGCGTCTTCATTTTTAGTAACATTTTTCGAATAGAAGCGGCATCCAGCAACGGACGATGACAGTGATTCTGCCAGCAAACGACAACGTAACTAAGCCTTGACTGGACTGCTTTTTTCGTCTCAAGTATATTCCCCAAACCGCACAACCATACTTTGCATGTACCATATAACTCACCACCTTCAATTAATAATAGCTCTGTAAACAAGTGATTATCATAAGCTCTAAACAGTTTGTAATTGATAATGTTCATTGCGCAAGTCCATAGTTGCCACAGAGGGCATAATTCGACTGTATCATATCGAAGGGTTAATTGGAAGGAAAGTAACGGCTGGATGTCAAGTGAAAGCGAGTTCTTGCGAGCAGTCAAGGCATCTATATTTCTTGGATATCGCTACGCGATTGCCATCCAATGCTGCTCGTCGTTGGGCTACGGATTCGGGACACGGGAGCAATAGCTAGGCTTTCGCGGATGTCCCTGGACGGGTAGCTTGGGTAAATAGAGTCGTTCATTTTCCATCAGCGACGTCCTTGCCCTTAATAACATATCTAAGCGAAATAACCTCGCACTACACCACATTTACACCATGCCTGGTTAATAGATCTTTACGTCAACACGCTTTATTCGCAGCCAACTCCATAGTTTCGGGCAAATGCTCCATCTTGTCGCATTGTTTGATGGTCAAATGACAGGTTATCCTGCACAAAGTACATTGAAGTGAGTTGATGTCGCTTTAAATACTTGCATATTTCTTGTCCACTGTTTTGATAAAGGAGTCTCCCTTTTGTAAATCCAAAGATGGAAGTAGCCAATTTTCTCCTTGCTTTCAAAAAAGTTGAAAGAATAAGGAGGTTGCCGGAAAAATTTGCGGTCTTCCAATTCTGAAATATGGGCGGCTACATAAGGATCTTCGAGTACAACTCTAGACTTGTTTTTGTCTGCATGCCTTTCTTCCCGAGTGAGCTCTGCTGGCGTCAAATCTGGAGTCTTCCATGGGTATTCTCAGCAGTCACCTAATCCTCTGTTCTGTACGTCTAGGTAGGATAATGATATCTGGACAAACGATGGGTAGCCGAAGCTTACTTTATGTATGAAGTGCCCTGGATACTAATGAACTGAACGCTGCGGCCGTTTTACGTTGTTGGAATCATATCCTGTTATACGGGCCTTCTTGGACCATTCAACGCGAAACTTTTTCCCGTTTATGCGTGATGCGACTTTCCTGAGGGGCAGCTGTGACCATGTTTACCTGGATCATGTATCTCGGGCATACTTCCTGGTTTCAGGGGCTTTTGCTGCACTGCAAGAATTGCCATTGCCTCGGTTTTCAAGGAACAGGAATTGTATACACAGTACCAGCAAACCTACACGACGCGAGGGAGACCATATGTTTCAATATACCGTAGAGCGAACTTCAGAAGGTAGGCCGAGTGATGACAACGGCGGCAAACCTTTCCTCAGAGCACCATCTACAGGAATCAAGTTCGGCAAAGGCAATCCCAGCGGCATAGCCCTTAGGCAGGCGCCCGTGGAGGTATCGCAGCGCGTAATCGGCCCGAGCACCAAGTGACAATTGCTGCGTTCACGCGCGCGACTAACAACCGGTAGCGACCTCGTGCTTACTCCCAATAACAAAAAACCGCCCCTCCTGCACATGGTAAGGTTTTACAGGATACTTCGTTTCGAAAACGCTTATATTTCTTTTAGCTAGCGAAGACACTAATCGAAAAAGCAATACAAGAAATTCCAACTCGTGTGGACACATATTAACATTGTTTGACGTATCTGGCGCGAGCACTCACAGAAGCCGTCAGCCATGGAAATATAAACAATTGCGAAGGCAGAACAGAAATAGTTATGTTAGGTACGCTATTCGAAAAAAGAAAGAAGCATCTGTTGCCCAATGCACTTATTTCAAAGAAATCATCTCTTCAAGACTTGACTGAGACTCTCATTGACAGTAACCACATTCCGCACTTTAGTTTCCACAGCCTGTCGGCTGAGGGGCCTAGCACGAAGGTTATCCAACTTTTTATTTTAATTTCTGCTGAAGCAGCAAAAAGAAAGGCGTCATTTCCAATTCCAAACTTCTTTGACCCAAGTAGCCAAATCCATAGGCACATTTTGCCATTTTTTGATGAACGGATGCTCCAACATACGTGCTGGTCCGGGACGATCTTTAGGGTCCTTTATAAGACTGCAATAAACAAAGTATCAACCACTCTGCTCTGTGAATGGGAGGAAAAGTACATACCACACAGCCACAAAGTTGCGGCATTCTTTTGAGATATGATCACCTTGAATAACAGGCACCGGTTGGCGGACTATCAAGTCCAGTAACTCGATCACGGTTAGCTGGGGTTGGTTGGGTGGTGGAAGAGCGGGCCTATTCTGTGAAACCTCGATCAAAGTGAGACCAAGGGACCAAATGTCAGATTGAACAGCATATGGCGCTCCTTGAATACGCTCAGGCTAACAAAAATGCACAGAAAACGCTCAGCTTCTACAGTATTTCATTCAATGCTGAGTTTGTCTCTCCAACTTACAGCCATATAGTACTTGGTTCCCGTAAAAGTTTTTGCAATGGAATTAATCAATTCACCGGATACACCAAAGTCGCACAGTTTAAACTCTCCCTTGCGAGTGACGAGAATATTGGATGGCTTAATGTCTGTTATCTGCAGAGTCAGTCCATGATATACATACTTTAGCAATTTTGTTTTTTCCTCTGGTTACCTCTGTGTATGACACGCTTGGAGTGAAGATACACCAGTCCTTTGCAGACCTACATTCACTATTTGTTAAGACCTAGAGAGCTTCAAAGCCATTTACGAATGGAAGCGCGCTTAACTGATTCAGCAATCCTTTCCAAAACAGGCTCACCAATCACACCGCCCAGATCGCGTGCGCGTTTATAGATATCTTCCAGACTACCGGCCTCGCAATATTCGATGCACAGTGTCACCATCGTGTCACCGTCATCCAAAAATGCGCCATAAAATGATACAATGTACGGAGAGTTGCATGTCTTTTGAAATGCCAGCTCACGCAAGATTTGTCGCTGTACCTTTGGGTTTGGGTCTGTCGCGATCGTCTGTTTCCTTGCCCGTTTGAGAATAGCACGTGAAGAAAATGGCATTGACTATTACCTTTTTTGCCATAACAAGCCCCGTTGGCTTGTGCAACACCTTGCAGACCGTGCCTGCCGCACCTTCACCAAGCCGTTTGATCGTCTCAAGGTCTTCCGGTTTGATGTCCATAAAATGGCTGTTGTCGTTGGCTGTCTCGGTAGAACCGGTTGATAGGGACGAGGAGGAAGACGTGGTTGTGCTGGACGACGAAGAAGAAGAAGGAGGGTTTTGACAAGTAGTAACGTGAGCTGTTGTCAGGCGTGCGGGGGGAGGCCTTGGTGGTTCACGCAAAACTTGGATCTTTTTGGTGGGCTCCGCTGCCGTTCGGGAAGCTGAAAGGTACAAGGCAGCCAGAGATTCGGATCCGTCATCGTCGTCGTCTTCATCAGCACCACAGCCAGGATATGCTCGGGTCACAGGAAGATGAAGTGTTGTGTTTTTGCTGGAATTGTCGTCGGAAGCAGACCGGCTGCTTACGATGTTGTCGACCTGTTCTCGGAAACTGTTGTTGAGGGATTGAGAAACGTCTTGATTTGAAGGAATAGATGAAGCGGGAGTGGTCTGTAGGTGCTCAAATGATAATTTTAAACCGGGTCGGCGACGATTGCCAACTGGAGGTGCTGCAAGTGTTTGTGATGAGGATGGCGACATGTAGACAGTTCGAAAGGAAAAGAATAAAGAAAGGAAACACTCTGCTTGTCGTCGCTTTCTTTTCCTTGTTTCGGATACGGACCTTTAAACTCTTATGGTATGGCTATTTTCCTTTGCTACGCGAGCGCAATCCTGAAACAGCCTTTAATCTGCCTTGAACATCTGTCTTCAACAGTTGCGCTGCAGAAAAGCGTATTCGCACCAGGCAACCGTAAAACTGAGCGCCGACTGACATTGCGTTTGGGCGTTGATCACAAGTCTCAGTTCTTTACTGCTTTTATGACGCCGCAAAGACCAGTTACCGACAATTGCGTTTGAGCGTTGATAGCAAGTCTCAGTTCTTTACTGCTTTTACGACGCCGCAAAGACCAGTTACTATCATCTATTCCACTTAAGAGACAACGCAATGGCTCTAAGAAAGGGGATAGAACAAAGTTCATGGCCATGACAAGAAAACAAAAAAGACTAGAACAACAGGGAACTAAGTGTCGGGTTTGCCCAGGGAACGCACAGGGTGAATGGAACACGGATAAGAACGTGATAAATGCTTTGAAAAAGGTTCTGGGTGGGTGGAAGAAAGTGTAAAAGTGAATTTGTGTAACAGAGTTCTAGGCATTATTCACTTAACACCGGATCTCCTCAGCCGAAACTGAAAAGTAGGTGGCCCGTTATTGCCAGCGGACTGTGTTCTCTATGTCAATGAGCGGCAGGACCTCTTGAACTCGGTTGTCAATTTCTGCCAGGATTGGTGCTTGTCGTCGGTCGAGCTCATCCCAGTCTTGTATGGGCATGTTTATTCGCTCTAGGCCTGGGTGACTGCGAAGGAAGAGCTTGGGACGCCGATGATCTTGGTTGTCCCGTACGGCTCTGAGTATATGTATCATACTCAAGATAGACAACGTATCACGGTTCCAGGAACGAGGTCGTCGAACATCACGGGTTACTAAGCATTCACCGTTTGTACAACGGAGTAACCCATGGACGATTTTGCTCTCGTCACGCCATGATCTTGGATTTCGTCGTCCTGCAACGTATGTAACGCGGGTATGACACGTGGAACAAAGACTACAGTGGCACCCCGCCTAATATCGCAACCCCACCTATTGCAACACCCGGCTTATTTGATACGTAAACTTCTTGAGATCTTACAATAGCCGCCTTTATTATGGAATAGGTTGAGCACCGCGAACGAAGCAAAAAAGGACATGACACCAACCGATGCTACAGATCAGCGGCGAGACAAGAAGTGAAGTAAACACACTAAAGAAAGAAAAGAAGCGAAAGAGAGAAAGCGTGGGAACTAAGCAGCAACAGCAAAATATAGCCATGACGACAAAGGGATACAAATCATCAATTCGCTTCATATTGCAACCGAGTTTCAGGAATCGCTGAAAATATATAAAGACATTGCAACTTCCCGGCCTTCTGCAATTTGCAAAGTCGTTAGCTGCATGTTGCAATAGCTCGGTATGCAGTTTCAGAGGTACACACCATAGTTATCGTTCTGCTACTTTCATGCTGGCCGAAGACAGCGACAGTCCTTATCTACCATATTCAATTAACAAGTGAAAGACCGCCCAATTTTCCTTGTGTCTGGTGTTTCACCCACCTGAACAGAGTAAGTATGGAGCGGGCCCTTCCTGAGTACACATGTGACCCAGGTACCGAACTTCATTTCAGAGAGGCGTAAAGCATGATGTAATTGTCACATCAGCGCAAATATGACCACCCGCAGAGTGCTCGTCTTTCCTCGCTGGGAAGAAAAACGAGAATTTTCCGCCACGAGCGTCCATAGGCATAGAACGTATTTGTGTTGCGGCTGCGAACGTGTTGCCGGAATGGCAAAACGATTCTTGGCAATGTCTGTCAACGTCATCTCGCTTTTCGCAATTCAGCAGCATCAAGTTTCGCAGACCCTGAAACTCATTGTGAACACGTAATGTCCTCCGGCGAGGAGAAAAAATTCGCGAAGACAGTTTCATAAAAACTCTCAGGACGTTCTATACTCCGTCCAAGACAGTATTTCCACCAATGTTAGCAATCACTGCGGCAAAGGAGACTAAAATTCTGTTCATCCATCAGAAAAACCCAGACTGATTGATCAGGCTGGCGGAGGCTTTTGAACCTTTCAGTAGGCTTTTGTAACTACTGCTGGCTATGAAATCCTTGTATAGGTTGTCGGTGCCCTTTCTGGTCTACGGAAAGCTTTGGTGGGCCAGTAAAAGAATTTTGGCCTATTGGCTGACTTCAGAAAGACTTGCGGGCCTAATGGCTGCCCTTCGAAAGAATTTAGTGCCTTTCGAAGGATTTGGAAGCTTTTGAAAAGCCACATAGACTACATAGGCTTTGAGTGTCTTTAGATAGTTTTAATGAAGCCTGGAGCAACCAAACGAAGTCTATCGCAGCTTATGTGAGCCTTTAAAAGTATCTATGTTTCAAGCTATCCATATACTGTAATGGTTATAAATAATACTAATTATTAAGATTAATGGGTATTTTTCCGACCGGTACAAAATTGTACCGTTTTTGAAACTC
>JSYX01000580.1:0-22655 GCA_000787465.1 Thermomucor indicae-seudaticae | reverse complement strand
ACGTCATCTTAAAAAATAGTATCGATTCTGTGAATTTGTTCTCCGCCACCGCTGGTGGAGAAGCCTTGAACCAGGACAGGACTTCCACGTTTCCTACTCATCCGTAACATCTGCAGGACCGTAGCCTGTGCTAATTTGAATGGTACGCTTCGAACCGTTTTTATGCGACATTCTCCTGTGTACCGTGTTTCCGCTTTCATTACGTCGTCGAGAAAGAGAGATACTATTCGCGTGGGTCCCCTCGAACAACTTCTCGAGCGTCACAGAGGAATCATCTACACTGGCTGACGTGACAACCAAGCCGGGTCAATGTTCAGGGGAGCATGGAGTAGTACTCTTGGTGCACGGAATGGTTAAAATAAAGGAGACGTCTGACTACACAGTTCACTAATCGATATATTTTATTGCAACCTTTTTCTTCTGGCAGGGTATGCGGATAGATATCAAGGTGTGTAACGGATCACTTTCAGCTCAAAAAGGGGAAACACGTCATTAAATAAGTTTATAGCGAAGCCTTTTGTCGCGGTCCGACCGTGTAAAAAGTGTTGATTTGCATCCTACCGAGCCTTGGGTTCTGGCAAGTTTGTATAACGGACATGTCTACATTTACAACTACGAAACTCAGGTATCAATCATTATCCTGTGTTTTGATTGCTTGATAATACTAAAGCTGCATCTTTGTGTAGGCATTAGTGAAAACGTTCGAGGTTACTGAAACACCTGGTTAGTGGCTCTAAAGAAGCAGTCAGTGACTAAATATAAACGCATCACATGTCTACAGTGCGCGCGGCCAAATTTATTGCTCGCAAAAACTGGATCATTACTGGTTCTGACGACTCTCAGATACGCGTATTCAACTATAACACTCACGAGAAAGTTGCCAGTTTTGAAGGCCATCCCGACTACATTCGCTGTCTTGCTGTACATCCTACGCAACCACTTGTATTATCCGGCTCTGATGACATGACAATTCGCTTGTGGGATTGGGAAAAAGGATGGAAATGTGTTCAGGTACGAACAGATAATGAGTGAATTGATTATTCCTGACGCTAAGTGCTTGAAACAACCATTACTAGGTCTTTGAAGGCCACTCTCATTTTGTGATGCATTTGACGTTCAACCCGAAGGATTCCAACACCTTTGCTTCTGCTGGTCTTGATGGTGTGATCAAAGTGTGGTCCTTGGGTTCGAATGTGCCAAACTTCACTCTGGAAGGTCACGAAAAGGGCGTCAATTACGTCGATTATTACCACGGTGGCGACAAACCATATTTGATTTCCTGTGCTGATGACAAGTAAGTTGCAGAAAATGATCTTCATGGGTTATCACGTTACTCAAAATTCGGTATCTCCAAGCTTGGTGAAAATATGGGATTACCAGAACAAGAACTGCGTACAAACGCTCGAAGGCCACAGCCAGAACGTGAACTTTGCATCCTTCCATCCTGAACTGCCTATTATTATTTCAGGTTCTGAGGATGGAACCGTGCGAATCTGGAACTCTGATACCTATAGACTGGAGAACAGCCTGAATTATGGATTGGAACGAGCATGGTGTATTGCATATCAGAAAGGCGGAAATAACGTTGCTCTTGGATATGATGAAGGCTCCGTAGTCATTAAGCTCGGTAGAGAGGAACCTGCAGTCTCGATGGATGCTTCAGGCAAAATTATTTGGGCAAAGCACTCTGAAATCCAGACGGCAAATATCAAGACTGGCGTTGGTTCGTGTCGATATCAGACGTTAATACGACAAGGTGCTTGTGCTAATGCATGCTCTGCTAGATGAAAGTGCCAAAGATGGTGAGCGTTTGGCTTTACCGATTAAAGACTTGGGCAGCTGCGAAGTATATCCACAAACCTTGCAACATTCTCCTAATGGCCGTTTTGTTGTGGTTTGCGGGGACGGGGAATACATCATATATACTGCACTCGCTTGGAGAAACAAGAGTTTCGGAAGCGGTCTAGGTTTTGTCTGGGCAGCAGATTCGAACGTGTAAGTATCAAACGTGTAATGCAGAACAAGTTCCGTGACTCAGTTTCCGTAGCTACGCTGTCCGTGAGTCCACTTCGCGCGTCAAGATTTTCCAAAACTTCCGAGAGCGTGCAGGGTTGTTGCCCAAGCTAAATTATGCTGCAGAGGGCATATTTGGAGGCACATTGCTGGGCGTCAAGTCATCAGGATTCCTAAACTTTTATGACTGGTCAACGGGAGCAGTGGTTCGTCGAATTGACGTCGAAGCAAAGAACGTACGTAAAAGCGTGTATGAAAGCAAAGGTGCAGCATGCCAATACTTTTTGTTCTATTCAGGTCTTTTGGTCGGATGCTGGGGATCTTGTTGCCATTGTCTGCGAGGAATCGTTTTACATCTTACGCTACAACGCTCAAGCCTACGAGCGCTTTATCGAAAGCGGCGGAGACCCTGGATTAGAAGGAGTGGAAGAAGCTTTCGAGTTTGTTAATGATATTACTGAAACGTAAGTGATATATAGCATTGACCTTCTGCAGCTTTAGTGACGTTCTGTAAGTGTAAAGACAGGAACTTGGGCAGGAGACTGCTTCATCTATACAAACAGCGCGAACCGATTAAACTACCTTGTCGGTAACGAGACATATACGATCAGTCATTTTGACAAGTAAATGAGGTCTCTTCATCCTGTTATGATGTCTAGAATATTAACTCTTCCTGTTTCAGGCCCATGTATCTTCTCGGATACTCCCCTCGAGACAACCGAGTGTATTTAGCGGATAGAGTACGTCAAAAACCGATCTATTTTCTTTGCAACAGTACTCATGGTCTTTTTTAGGACGTAAACATCTACAGTTACGGCCTGTCTTTGACTGTGGTCCAATATCAGACTGCAGTTTTGCGAGGAGATCTTGAATCGGCATCAAAACTCTTACCATCCATCCCTAATGACCAGCGAAGTAGGATTGCTCGTTTCCTAGAGTCACAAAACCTGAAAGAATTGGCTTTGGAGGTATCAACGGATGCTGAACAGAAGTTCGATTTGGCTGTCCAGCTCGGCAAGCTCGAAGTTGCAACGGAAATTGCCAAGGAGCTTGATAGCGAAGCTAGATGGCGTACGCTGAGCGACGTGGCTCTAGCAAACTGGAAATTCGACCTCGCGGAAGATTGTCTTCGTAAAGCGAACGATCTTGGTGGAATGCTGTTATTCTATATTGCAAGTGGAAATAAGTCAGGACTGCGGCAATTAGCTGATTTAGCCTGTAAGTTCAATCAACGTAGCGTATACCTGTTAAGGCCAAAACTAACTGATGCCTTGTTTAGTGGAGCAAGGCAAAAATAACATTGCGTTCACCGCTCTCTTCGAAATTGGAGCGATAGAAGAAGCCATCGACCTATTAATCAAGACTGAACGGATTCCAGAAGCAGCCATGCTGGCTAGAACGTACCTGCCAGATCGTATGTCGTCTGTAGTAAAACTTTGGAAATCTGACCTGGAAAGCAAAAACCGTAAAAAGACGGCAGAGAGCTTGGCAGATCCTGCCGAATATCCCAACTTGTTTGCCCAATAAACCTAAAACGTACTACTATTGCATTGTATCAAAGCTACTTTGGGTAGATGGTCGCATTCTTGGTTTGTGCATTTGATTTTTGAACAGCGCTCCGAAACTTTTTTTCCCTCGAGCGACGAGTTGTAATTGTTTTTTGTTTTCTCTCTTCTTTTTCTTCCCTCACGCCAATCACCCTTCAGGCACGCAAGTGGGAAAAGACAAGAGAAAATTTTGTTGTTGACTTCTTATCTTTATTAAATAATTCTATTTGAATATTTGTAAATTAGAATCTCTGCATTCCTTGGAGGAAATGAAAGAATGGCATTCAACTGGTAGTCAAGACAATAAGCATATTGCTTCTTGTAGCGAAGACTCCAGTACTGACAGTGGTAACACTGACCTTCCTGGCGATGGACAGCACTATTTTGATCCCACAAAAATCACGCGATCACTTCCACTCTTACCCTTCCACAATCAAGTGGGTGGTCATGCGTCCTTTTTCCGATTTTCCAGACACACCATTTGCAAACCCGTCTCTAAGAAAGAGCAAGAATTCTACGAACATTTGCAGAAATTCCATCCTCTCCTCGTCCCGTTCACTCCACATTATCTCGGCGTTTTAAACGTCAGTTATCGCACCACCACAGAAACAACACACCCACAGTTGCATCACGATCAGCAGCAGCAGCAGCAGCAGCAGCAGCAGGTTTCTTTACCTGAAGTCGTATTTGATAAGAACAAGCACCTCCTGCAACAATGGAGAGCATGCAATAATGATGGCAGTCTTCGTCGCCGTCACTCCTCCGCTGCCACCCCTTCGCTTCAATCACCATCACGAGATGCCACCACTTGCGCCGCAAGAGCACGTCGGTTTCAGCATCAGGTGCTTCGTGAAGTGTTCTCACCAGAAGCATTGCATGAGCGGCTGAAACAGGTTCAAGTTTGGCAGCAACAGCGAAGGAACAGTGCTGCTACTCGACGTGTTTGCTATTCGCCTCAGGAGAATGGCGCCACCCCGGATATGTCGTACAGCATGTCGGATAATATCTCACGTCACTATTCGCTTTCCTTCACAGAGGGTGGACATTCAGCACCGACGAGTTCGTTTGGACAAGCAGCAGCGGTGTCGGCTTCTGAGCGGCCTGTCAGCAACTTGTCGCCACCTACCATCGTCTCTGTTCAACCTCGAAGACCGTCCACGATTGAAACAACGACTTCGGCACCCCTCACACCTCGAATAGACCCGACGAAGCCGCAGCAGCCAATGACAGGCTCCATGACGCTGTTGCGAAATGGTGAGCGAGGCTGGCCCGTGGACGAAGAAGAAGAAGAGGAGGAGGAGAATCGAGGCGGAGACAAAGAAGAGGATGACGATGATGGCGTATTTCGTATGGAAGATATCAAAAGCAGCAGCAGCGGCGGCAAGCCATCTTCCAACGAAGAAAAACCTCGTACTTACGAATCGCATTGGCAAGCCCAAAAGACACCCAACAACCCTTGGTCCTTACAACTCTACAATCGTAATATGCAAAAGATGCAGCAACATTCGCAAACGGAAGCGAGCACCGTGAAGCAGTATATCTTGATCGAGGATTTAACAGATGGTGTAAAGTACCCTTGCGTCTTGGATCTGAAGATGGGCACACGGCAACACGGCGTGAATGCCTCAGTCGAGAAAATGAGGAGTCAAACGGCCAAATGTGCGAGTTCGACCAGTTTGGCGTTGGGTGTACGGGTTTGTGGAATGCAGGTAATGATAGTGGAGTCAAGTGTTGTCTGTATCTAATCTAGCTAAATTGCTTATTTTAACATTGCAGGTATACAAAGTAGATCAGGCGAAATTTCTGTTTCAGGACAAATATTATGGGCGTAAACTGAATCCGTTGAGTTTCCGCGAGACGCTTGCTGAATACCTGGACAACGGCCTTGGATGTCAGATACGCCATATACCCGTGATTATACGCAAGTTGAGACTTTTAGCGCGTATTATCCGCTCCCTAGAAGATTATCGTTTTTATGCTTCCTCCTTGTTAATGATTTATGATGGAGACCCGCAAAGTCAACGAAAAATTGACGTGAGAATCATTGATTTTGCGCATTGCGTGACTCAAGAAGAAGTGCGCCAACATTGTCACGAGTTTTCTTTTCCACCTTGCCGTAGCGGCGGTCCTGATCACGGTTATTTATTGGGCCTAAAGAGCTTGACTGTTTGCTTTGAATGGATCTATAAAAAACACGGTGGATCTTTACAAGATCTGGAATCAAAAGAAGACGACGATATCTTTGAAGGCGTCGAAACACCGGATGCGTTATTACATGCTGATGACGATTCTTAACTGAAAGAGAGAGAGAGCTGTGCTCACTGTACAAACAAAAAATCCCCTTTTTTTAGTTAGTTACACTCTTTTTTTTAATTTGTATATTGCATGCAATAAAAACTTTTGCTGTCGCAGTCGGTGTCCCAAGGAAACATGTTGTATTGTTGAGATGGGGGTAGAAACAAGGGTCGAAATGAAAGAAGATAGAGTGCGTTGCGTCGTAGTACGGTGTAATAATGGGGGGAAGGCGGGTTGCGAAGTAGGAGGATCACATTTCGTTCGAATAACCAATGACCTTGGTTAACTGTTCAAACTTGATATTTTCTCTGACGACGACAGTCTTGGCCTCGTTATCCTTGTTGATCGGAATGGACACCGTTTGGCCTGACACGGTCCAGTGCTGGCTCTCGCAGAACTTTTGGAACGCGTCTCCTTCCAGTGCGAGGTACGACTGCAGTTCGGACGTGCTGATGGACTGGTACGACATGGACACGACTTTGGCAATCACCTGTCGAATCGCGTCTTCAAACTCGTTCACGGACTGGACAACCTCCTTTGAGCTTTCCAGCGTCTTCCAGAATTGCGCATATCGCGATTGTTCCAACAATTGCTGCAATGTCACCAGCTGCTGTACTTTATCCGAGGCCTTTATGTTTCCCAATCAGGTTATCCCACCCCGGGGAGGTTGTTCTTAATAATAACAACAACTTACTGCAAACTCGGCAAGCAGATACATGCATAAATTGAAATCCGGAGCTGGAATCGCTGTCAATGCTTTCGCGAGAATGCTGACCACCACAGGCTCCTTTGTTATGGCCGGATTAATCTGGTATCTGTACAACCAAGTCCAAGCAATGTAAACAACAAAAAAAGACACCGAGAGCTAGCCAATGCAATAACGCCCGTGCTTACAGTTTCAGCAATGCCAGATTGGCTTCTAAATCGTACTCATTGTTCTTGCACTGTGTCGCGAGGTAGTCTTCGAGCACTTCGACGTTGGCCGGATTGTACCGCTCGACGCTGTCAATTAACGTCTGGATCGCTTGAGGTCGCTGTGCAGGTGCTACCATCCTTATATCTATGCCGTATATCAATGGATGGATGGATGGTGGATATAGCGTGGACAAGGGGCGCCTCCAGCACAAGTCGATTGCGGTGTTTGAAAGAGCATAACAGCAATGTCGTCTGCACTATCTGAAGCTTCCATACTCGTCGGTTTAACGAAGATGCCCATTTTCATTCGTTCTTCATTAAGTATACCAGCCAGAAGCAGCTAGTAGCAAAGTAGAGCGACGAACATAAACACATCGTTAAAGTTACTCAACGTGAAGGTCACCGAGACATCGGATAGCATAGACATTTAGTAACTTTTCGGGCGAGCCTTCACTTCCCAGTAAGTCTAGCTTATGAAAAGGCGGATCTGTTGATGGAGTTTCAGAGACCATGGCGAAAGCATTAATGCCCCAAAAATACCAGCCAAGATGAATAATGGGCGTAACGTACAATTGAAGAGGCTCACTCACCTCGAGATCCAAGGTTTACAAATCCTCCTTTTTCTTGATCAAACGTACGTTGTCTGCTCAATCTTTCGGAGGGCTGCAAGCTCCATGGTGGTCCTAGCGTGCAGTGTCCCAAATAAGTGGGGGTTCTGACAACCTGCGTTACACAACCTTTTGTGGAGATGGACGACACTGCAGCCATGCGCGTTCAGTGGAGCTATCCGAATGACGCGTACGTATGGAAAACAACACGAGACGCGCTTATCAGATAAGATCTCTGCTGCAAAAGATGGATGCTGCACGAGGTACTTTTTTGCTAACAGGGGGTAGGTGGCCGGTCTGCTGCACAACTTTATTCACAGTGGACACAGAGTAAGCTTGTTTTTATTGCACCACTTGCGATAAATGATGGATTCAAATATGAATGTGGCATAACATAGAAAAGAAAGAGATTGCTCATTGTCCTTTTCACGACCCCATTGAGCCGGATGACCTTGTCGGAGAAAGCTCTCATTGCGGCATCCCAATGAAGGCTGTGAAAAAGGTAGACACGAGGTTTTTTCTTTTTCACCACTGCGAACCCGAAAAGCCTACATACGATCTTTTTTACTCTTATAATTGTCCGGCCATGAGTAGTAGCGAAGCCACACCAAGGCCCGTACCGGCACTAATCAAGTCTACAAACAATGTATTTCTGTTTGTTCCTAATCTTATTGGTACCGTATATACACACTATTTCATCTTGCCCTTGCTTGCTTAACGTTATGCTGCGTTCAAAATAAAACCAGGCTACACGCGTATCATATTGGCTTCTTTATCGCTATACTATATGCCTTGGCACCCAAAAGTGTGCGCTACATTGTACTGCATTTCGTGTTTATTGGATGCCGTCGACGGAAATGCCGCGCGATTTTTCGATCAATGTATGTGTGAACTCAAGCGAGGGGGGACAGTGTATGAAGGGGTTCCTTTAACGTCGACTCTATAGGCAGCAAGTTCGGTTCTGTGCTAGATATGGTGACGGATAGGTAAATCATCAGATAAGCGCGGAGGGGAGAGGGATCTGCTGGCTTAGTATAACGGCATCCGTTAGGTCAACCACAACGTGCTTGCTTTGCTTTCTCTGTCTGCAATACCCTGCCTGGACAATCCTATTCCAGTTTCTGATATCACTTGATTTCAGCTCACATTACATGCACATGTACAGGTATTTTTGCATCATGCGTGTGTGCACGCCACGGTTATATAACTTCTGGTCCGCCCATAGTTCGATGGTTGCTGGTTCCTCGAGTCATAAGAAAATGTCTGAATCCGACAACAAGTTCTTACGGCTCTATTATACGAATAATGTAATAACGTAACAGGGGTGTGTGACCGAGCAAAAAGTGATATAGACGCTGACCGATGTGTGCGGTGTCTGTCTGTCTGTCAGATCGTTCTTTTTATCATGTGCGCTGGAAACGAATTGTTCTTTGTAGCTCTTTACGTCCTCGAGTTCTTTGGCCCCATCAACGGTAAATATCCAAAGCGGGTTGCTTGCGCGGGGCTCGCCATTAACCCTTATTCTCCGTATTATGTAGCAATGTGGTGGTGTATCCTTGGTGTGACTGGAGTCATCTGCTTCGCCAAGCAATTCATTAACGTCGTCCAGATCGTGAACGCGAGTATGATATTAGCAGCTGCGGACAAGGAAGAACGAGCAAAGGCGTTGAGCGCCAAGAAAGAATAAATCGATATATACAAAAACCGATCTATTTCTATTGGCTCTATATGAGGAGAGAGCAATACGGACGGGTGGTGGAGGCTCTCCTAGTTTTATGTTGATGGAGACAGGCAGTCCTTCCAACTCAGTGTTAAAATTGCTTACAACTCAGGAATTCCATTCCATTGCTCAACGTTGCACAAGTTCATAGAACGCAGATCAGTGAAATCGACAGATATGGTAAAATGCATCAATGAAGTTGCTGTAGGTGAATGACTTTCGATGCTCAGTCAGCCGAATGTACTGTAGTTCCCTTCATTGTTTAATTTGTTAACTGCTGTCGAGTGAAAGAGGACCAATATCATTTTAATAGCTTTGTAGAGTCCGATGAAAGTGTTGAACGCATTCATTGTTCTTTGGTTGATCAAACTTCCATGTACTATATGTTTCTCATCTTCTTATTCGAGGTCATGGTCGGATTTTTGGGTGCGCTGTTGACAAGCGGCCCGGATCCCAAACCCAAATTGGGTCAACGTCGGACATTTCTGCGTCTCCATGTGAAAAAAGGTTTGCTCAACGTCAAAAATTCTGTAAATGCCGGCTTCCCGGTCGACGCATTATTAAGCTTGTATCCTGGTTTTCTGATGACTAGAATGACGATAGAGTTGAAAGTGAGAGGGTATATGCGGAAACAACAGCGGTTGATAGTCAGTTTGTTGCACAGAAAAAGAAAGATGCTTGTTTTTAATTACGAGCGCGTGGCAGACCGGAGAAAGGCTTACCAAATGCAGAACCAGAAAGCTTAAAATTAAAAAGATCTGCCATTGCTCTTCTTTTTTTCGCGCTTATATCAGCTCTATCTAATATCTCTTCCTGCTTCCGAGTTACGTTACCCTGGCAATGTCAAGCAACATGCCGCCACCAGCGCCCATACCCGCCGACATATTGAATCAGAACAAGGAGCTTCGCATGGTCATTGAGCAGCAGAAGCTTCTCATTGAGAACTTGCAAAAGCAATTGGCTGTGATGACTGACGAGCGCAATGGGCTGTTGGAACGTAACCATGGCTTAGAACAAGCCAAACTGGCGAAGAACACTGCCGCCTCTATCAGCTCAGAAGCAGACGTTCCTCAGCAGCAGCAAGTGTCATCTCACGAGATGGAATCAGGCACCTTCGAGATTGGATACCATTTCCTGCAGCAGGAACCCAGCGCCTTCCAGGCACAGCAGCATTCGCAGAGGAATATCGCCGCGGACTTGCAGACGTCGAAGCACGTTACTAGCCACGAAAATCGACAGTTCGCCTCACCTCAGGATACGACGCAGTATGCACAAAAGCAACAGTACGGGAACGGCCATCTGGGAGAGTTGCATGAATCGCCTTCTTCCTCTACGGGACCCGTTCCACCTCCTCGCTCACCATATCGTCAGCACAGTAACCGAGAAAATAATAATGCTTCGCCTACTCCCAACGCTACTAATTCCAGTACCAGCAATAATAATAATAATAATAGTAACAATAATTCGGCGCTTGCTTCTAGCCCGTTTTTCTCTCAAGAAAACGAAGGCCGTATGGGTGGTGCTACGATTATTGAACCAAGTTTGCCCGCTACGTATACCTACGAAAGACCTCGACAACCGTCTCCGAGTCCTGCTCGCTATCCAAACAGAGATATCGACCCTCGAAAACCCCCTAACCATTACTTGGCGACTCCTTCTATTAATACTAGCGGCCATCACCATCATCATCATCAGGGTGTGGATCCTGTCGAAAAACGCTCAGAGCGTAGTGTTGCCTCGCCTGCTGATGCCATTGTAGACAAAGACGCACAGTTGTTTGCAAGGTATCAAGACGCGATTCAACGAAAGGAAAATACCTATAACGCTTCAGGTGCCCCTGCCGTGTTCAAAGAAACGACACTCTCCCCGCCTCCTGTCCGTAAACCAGCAGCCGCCGAACATCACCAAGTCGGCGAACCTCCGCATGCGCGCTACGAACGATCTCCGGGTGTCCAACCTCCAATTCAACCATGCTCGTCGCCATATGCGCCGTCGGCTGGGGCTCACCGCCATCAAGAAACACAAGATGCCGCCGGACCTCGTCATCAGTACGACAACCCAGGAGTCCAGCATGAAGACAACAGACATTATCAATATCAGCAGCAGCAGCAGCAGCATTCTGATGTCATGGCCCGGTACAGAGAGGAACCGAAAACGCCTGTCTCGCCAGCATCTCGCGGTAATAACTATCCGGTGCAAACAACGAACCGTCAGCAGCAGCAGCAGCAGCAAGTGGGAATGGGCAATGTTTCGATCGCCAGTATCGTAATCAAGGTGATTGGATCGCATACATTTACAAATGACAAGGGCAAGGAGGTTATTGCGTTTACCATTTCCGTGCGCAAGCCAGCCGATAGTGCTGATCCCGATGGCCCACTGAAAGAGCTCTGGCGTGTGCAGAAATTGTACTCTGACTTTTTGGCATTAGATACACAGGCAAGTAAAATGAATGATCTTGTTTTGTCTTTGTCTAACATTGCACAGTTGAAAGCCCAAGGTCAATCTGTCCAACGCCAGATCGCGAAACTACCGGACAAGACATTCTTTTCTACGCATGCGCCGAGTAAAGTCGACCAAAGAAAGGTACCGTCGTTTTCTAAGGGGGGGAAGTATGAAGCCTTCTTTTTTTTAATGACGTTCAAAAGATGGCTATCGAGAGATATTTGCAGCATGCGTTGAGTCTACCGTTGGCCGACGTGACCGACCTCTGCGAATTCCTTAGCTCGAACGTCATTGACAAGTCGCAGTATGCAAAGGTTAGTTCTCTCTCTTGCGCGCGCGTGCGCCAGTATCAATTAGTTGTGCTAACGTTCTGGTAAAGGTGTCGAAATACAGGCAAGGCTATCTCACCAAGCGAGGTAAAAACTTTGGCGGATGGAAGTCAAGATATTTTGTGCTTGATGGCCCTGAATTAAAGTATTACGAGAGTGTGAGTTCTGGGTAGAAGCAGATTAGAATCGATTTCTGAAAAAGCTGTATAACAGGAAGATGGTCCATACCTGGGATCGATTAGACTCACAGAAGCTCAAGTGGGTGCTCAAGTGGCTCCAAAGACGCCAGAAGCTGCCAAAGAAGCCGGTGGTCTTCGACATGCGCTCATGATTGTTGAACCCAAGAAATCAGCGCCAGGCGGGCTGGCACGGCATGTTCTGTGTGCAGAGTCAGACGCTGAACGTGACGCCTGGGTAGAGGCTATATCTCAACATATTGACCCGGTAGCTGCCGCTGCCGCTAGAGAGGAAAGGAATAAGCGCGCGAAAAAACAAGCCAAGATATCCAAAGAAGATATCAAGCCTGTGACGACAACAGATCCCCAGCTGCACCATCGCCGCTCAAGCATGGATCTCTCTTCCAGCAGCCGACACAGTGATGAGATGGTCCAGAGTAGTCGACGCAACTCAATAGGGCATGTTACTCCAGACGCTTTGCTCGCCGCCGCGGGAGACCATGAATCAGATGGAGGTGACGGAAGCAAGAAAAAGGAGAAGGCCAACCGAAAGACCTTCTGGGCGAAAAAGATGTTTTCAAGCAACAGCTCGCAAACCAACAACAACAACGGTCTACCGCCGCTTCCAAATGACGCAGATGGAAAAGGCAGCAAGACGGCAGGCGAACAACGGGGTGCCAAGCAAGTGTTTGGCGTTCCGCTGGAAGAGGCGATCCGTGTCGCAAGAGTATCCGAAAAATATGAGCTGCCAGCCATCGTATACCGCTGTATTGACTATTTGGAGGCCAAGGATGCGATTCAGGAAGAAGGCATTTATCGACTTAGTGGTAGTGCCGTTAAAATCAGAAGTCTCAAAAACCAATTTAATGAAGGTTCGTTATGACTTGTTCGGCAAAAGTAGATGCTAACTTGATGTCTTTAGAGGGTGATGTGGACCTGCTGGCTTCAGGCGAACATCATGACGTTCATGCTGTAGCTGGGCTACTCAAGATGTGGTTCCGAGAACTACCGGAAAACGTACTGACAAATGACTTGCTGAAGGACTTCTTAAGCGTGATGGATCTTGTCGACCGTCGAGAACGGATCAACGAACTTGGCAGACTGGTCTCCATGCTTCCCTTACAGAACTACACACTGCTGCGTACACTATCTGCACATCTGATCCGTGTCGTACAAAACGCTGGGGTGAACAAGATGACGATGCGCAACATTGGCATTGTATTCTCCGCCACGCTAGGCATCCCGGCCGGGATCTTTAGTCTGCTCTTGACAGAATTCGATTATATCTTTTGGACGAACGGTGCTGCAGCAGGAACAACGCCCGGTGGTGGCAACAGCGAGGATGGAACACGGCCCGAGGAAAACAATGCTGGAGGAGCAGCAGCACAACAGCAACAAAAGGTCAGCAGTAGCAGCAGTAACCGGATCCAGGCGATACGGGATGATTCGGGCCGCAGTAATCGAAACAGTGTCAGCTACATGTACGGTGCCCCCAAATCCATCGTTGGTTTGGAGCGAAAAGGTAAGAAAGAGAAAGAGAGAGACTCTTGCAAACGAGAACCTCGTATGAATAGTAACATTGGGTGTAGGACATGGCGTACTGGTTGCTGATGATGAAGAAGTGGAAGACCTGGGTATTACACCTGAGGAGGAGTTCGTGGGCAGCAGTGATGAAGAAAACAATAAGCCGCCACAATACCATCCGCAAAACACCGCCTTGCATTACACCCCTCAATACTTCTAAAGTTTCCCCCCTTAGAGCAAAATCATGATATCAAGCCACCAACGCATGCTAATATAATGTCTCCACGCATTTTGCTAATACAGTTGCACTTTGTTCTTGTCTGTGTTGGGATGTTTACAAAAAGTAATGAAGGAGGCGGGGGATGATGATGAGGTCCAATGTTTTTAACGGCTGGTGTCTATAATAACGAATTTCTTTTGCGGTTTTTCGGATGACGATGTCGGTGTCTCACGCTGTGTCTTTGAGAATTTCGCTTCTTCTGCTTTAATCGCTGTCTCCTCAATTTCTTTAAACGGCTTTCGGTTGAGAGCTTGCGAAGCGTCCTATGTGGATGGATGGATGGATGGATCAGCGAACTCAATTCTTGACAAAATTCCATTTTTTTTTACCTTGATGCCAAATTCAGCATCTTCTTCCAAAACCTTGAACGTTGGCTTCTTTACAGTGGGAAAGACGTCGACCAAGGGTTCACGTAACACTTGGGCGTTTTGATCTGCACCCATCAATCTTTCCATGCCCTTTGCGAATTTCCTTTGCAGAGAGATGCCCTAAACAACCCCGTTCGTTATCAGCGTCATACAGTGCAATAAATGCGGTTTTCTTCCTTACACTGGCTTCCATCTGTTTCTCGGCCTCTTTGAGTTTCAACACGGCTTCCACACGACGCATCGAGAGTCCAAACTGGGTCGCCAGTTTACGAATCGTCCATTTCTCAGGATCTTCCTTGTAGGTCGCGTATATTTCTTCTCGACGTGCGTCGGACAATGGAGGTCTTGGCTTGAACAACGGGTTGGTTGGGAATGGCTATCGAACAAAACAATCAGTGTCAATCATGGAGGTGAAAACAGGAAGCTATTGTCGCGCCCATTACCGTCGTGCCCAAGTAGTTGGTGGTACCATCTGCAGGTCGGATGAATTTCGCTCCACTGCCCTGTACCCATTCATGGAATCGTCGTCTTCTACGTGATAATTTCACGGGCTCGGCTTGCTGCTCTGCCTCCTCCTCCACAGCAGCAGCAGCTTCTTCTCCTCCTACTTCCTGCTTTTCCTCATTCCAACGCTGTGCCGTACAAGAAAACGATCGCTGGCTGTTGACGAATAACGGCCGTTGGAGCAACGACGACAAATGGACTGCTGACCGAAGCAGTCGGACCGATTGCATGCTTTTTAATGAGTTTGGACCCTGTCTTCTTGCGTTCCTTTTTTGTTTTTCGAAATTCAGTGTCACATGCGGTGTGACTGATAATCGTCTTTTAAGCAACCATGGTAACCAAAACGCAGCATCGTCAACCCTCAACATCCCATGAAGCAATCTTTAGATAAAAGCGTCCAATCATGTCTCCATAAAATAATAAACTATATTGACATCGATGCTGACTGACAACCCTGACAAAACCAAGCCTCCTGAGACAGACAGAGAGGGGTGAATTCAAAGCATCAGTCTATAGAGTCCAGCAGAAACAAAGACTGTACAAAAAGTTTTATTTGAACAGTATTCAGATAGGGCTGGTCTCTGCTCATTCTTACCAACACCGGCGACGCCAAGGCCGACCGCAGTGCCTTGTTTGCCTGGCATCTTGTGCAGTTTGCTCGCTTCCCGTAATGCATACGCGCCTAATCCGCCAAACGCCGCGGCGCCCGTCAGCTTGCACGGCAAGCAGTCCTTGTATTCCTCCTTCTTTTCGGCCTTTTGAATCTCGAGATCGCTCATTGAGGGCTCGCTCATGAAAACGGTGCGCTTTGCTGTTTTCTCTGCAGAACTCGCATTAAGAGTCCGCTCTGTCAAGCGTCGCTAGACGCTCCGCGCGGATGCTTCTATACTGAAGCGTATATAAATTGGTACACCAGGCAAATATAAAGGCTTATGCACAGAACCTAGTTAGTTGCACTATTTTCGATGAACAAGCTTTCTCCATACAAGCCATGCCACGCGGACCATATTTTACCGGACAAATGGTGACACATACAGGACTTTCACGTGTTTGCCTAGTGGCATATCTTCTTCTAGAATATCGTTCAGAACTTTTCTAGCATCTTTACGATATGTGTGTGTTTTCTATATGGATACAGTGGGTGACACTGCCAATAACACTAAAGTTACAATAGACGTCCTGCTGCAGGTTAGCCAAGGGTCGTAGGCAAAGATTTCTTGTACACCATTTCAGCTTCATTTGCTAGGAATCAGAGAATACAGTATATTTGTTACCTGCTTTGAGAAAGGCTAAAGCTTTAGGAGCAGGAAGATCTTTTCTTTTGCGTTGCGCCTCCCTATGTACGCCGAGAACAATGACGTTTCATGACCTTTGCCCTGTTTGTCATATTCAGGGTGCACAGAACTTAAACGGGTAGTCCCGGTCTATCTGTCATCAGACTACATACTGTACTACATCACAGCGTTTGTAAACAAGAGCATTCTCCAAGCAGCGAGCTACGCTGTAACAAAGTCTACTGTACCTTCGTGCACTTGTACAAATACTCAATGCACTGGGAACACGCTGTGTCCCAGTTCACAGCACCCGGGTTTTCGAAAGACGCGTATAAACTAACACGAGTGTTGTCGGTTGCGACCGACATGACCCGCCAATTTGTCCTGAAAAAGTTCGATGGATGGCACGTTTGTTTGCTCGTATGGCAAAGTCTGGTGATCAAGCCTTTGAGGCGCCCCCCCCGTCGCAAAGCATGGGGATCTGAGAATCCGAGATCGGAGCGGCGTCAGTAAGGTTGTTAATAAAGAAGACTAATCTGACGAGATAGGTTCGCGTCAATAAGCTCCCTTTTCATTTGGACGACGATTTAAAAGTCAAGAGATGCAAGCACAGAGCATAAAGAGCGCACACACTAAACGAAATCATTTATGTTAAAGACCAAAAGTTACACATCCGTGTACAGCAAAACATCTGGGATACATTCAAGCTCGAGTTATTGTGACGCACTACAACATGGACTGATGCCAATGATAAAGCAAATTGATCACCGATTAATACTCCTGAAAAAAACGCTCTAGGGCCCTGCTTTTTGATAACCTCCAGCAGCATTCATCTCAGCATGAGTCCTGGGTGTAAACTCAGGAGGAAAATACGTTCTCTTGGGAGCAGAGTAGCTAGCTTGCTTGTTTGCTCACAAGAAAGCTATACCTCTTTGCAACATGAAGCATGCAGCAACGGAATGTTCTAACTTCTCAACGCAACGATGTACACTTTGAGGCAACCGTCTGCCTAGCTTCATAGCATGTCTCGTCGGTTTCAAGTTTTCTTTCTTACAGCCAGCGCGTCCGGCCAATACGTGACAATGACAAAGACGATGTTAAAGCGAGGTCACGGAAGCAGTTAGAAAGAACCAATCGAACATTGCGCATCCGTATACGACAATCATATCGTGTTTTATCCAAAAGTATATTTGACATAAAGAAAGTATGACATAATGGCTGCTGGCAAAACGAAACACAAAGACAAGACGTAAGCATAAGATCCAACAGAAAGGAATAGTCATAGAAAGAGAGGTCGCGCCGGAAAGGAAGCAGATATAGGAGTGCTATACATAAACTACAGACGAGGACAGAAGGGGAAAAACAAAGAAGAATCGCATAACCTCGCAAACGAAAGAGCATTTCATATTGGGGTTCTCTTTCTTTCTGGATCGCCTCCTGTGTGCTGGGGGATGGATGGGTTGCACTTTCATTTAGTCGGAAGGGTAATATGCATAAGCAGACGGTGGAGTCTGTTGACTAGGTGCAAATCCAGTGGGTGAAGGAAGCGAATACCGGGACAAAGACGGCTCTTGAGACCCAAACATGGTGTCATGTTTTAGAGCGTACCGCGGTGCGATCAGAGATGGCTGTTGAGGTGGTTGCGGAGGAGGCGTCGTAGGTGAGGAGGCGATGCTGTCCGCTGCTGGACTGCTGCTACCGCTTGTTGTCGTCGTCGTTGTTGTTGCTGTACGGTGGTGATCGTGTGCCGCTCCGAGACCGCCATCATCAGACCAGTTCACAAAGGTACGGACATCAACCTTGCGCTTGGCGGCCTTGACAAAGAGCTCAGGTGGACGGACCTTGGTATGGCGCAGATAGTAGCTCTTGCAAGTCTCACACCAGTGACCGGACCCGCACAGATTCCGGTACCACTGATGGGTCTCTTGTACGCCGCAATTTGCACAGTGCTTTTTGGGCTGAGCCGGTGTGCTGCTGAGAGCGGGTGAGAGAAAAGTGTTGTTCCTGTCTGCTGACTGATCCGGGTTTGTCCCGAGGTCTCGTCCGCCTGCACTGTGCACTCGAGGACCAGGTCGACTGGCAACAATCAAACGGAGCGGCCGTGGTTCGCCGTGCTTGAGCTGGTACCGGTAGCAAGCAACGCATAGACCGCGGCGCGAAGCGGATTTAGCATTGCAGTTCGAACACATCGGCTTGAGCTTGGATGGCCTCGGCGCCTGAAGCAGCAGCACCAAGCTAGAGTAGTAAGAAGGCTGTTGTCGATCGTGCCGTCCTGGGAAGCAGCTGGGCCGAGGCAAGTTTTGGTGGTCGAGTCCGGCTGCATCAAACAGGTAATTGGCCAACTCGACCGCATGGCGCAACTTGGCATGGTCGAAATCATGGAGGTTAAACCGAAATAGCGTGTTGAGCACGTTATTCAGCCGATAAATGTGGTCTTCTTTGGCAAGCGCTGCATTTTCGAGAAAGCGAACATCCGTACGACCTGGAGTAGCTCCGTGCTCTGTGTACCGGAAAAGATGCAACAACCACGTTGGAAAGAAGATGAACTCGGGTGAGACAAGCTGACTTTTGCTACTCTCAGCTCTAAAGAAAACCGCCAAAAGTCGCATTTGTCGACATAATTCGATCGACTGGATAGGCCGCGACGCCTTGCCAGTGCCAATGTGACAGCGGAACGATCCGTTCATATGTCGTCCGATAACTTTGATGTGGAGCGGTGTGTGCACAAGGAACGGCGACGCTCGTGCCATGTTCGGGTGGTGCGGCCAAATGTAGCCGTCCGTCAAGCTGTTGCGCTCTGTGTTGCCCTTGAAGAGGAACCCGCTGTCCCGAAGTGCTTGCTCCCAAAGTGCCATCAAGTCGTCGTCATGGATTGGCTGCTTTTTTATCGCGCTGCTGCTGCAAATCGAGGAAATAGTCGTTGTCGGTTGTGAAGTTATGAGTAACTCGCTGATGTTCATGGCACGGTTACGAGAGTAAAACGTAAAAGATGAAGAGGAGGAGGAGGAATAGGAAGAAGTGCTGTCTGCGAGGAAGAAGAATAGTTATTACTGAGAGCTAGAGAGAGAATGGAGAAGAGTGATGATGGTATAAAGAGTATAGGGTTTCTTCAAAATGGCATCACAATGAATAGCAGGCATTGCTGACAAAGGTTCAGGGGCCCTTTTATAATGTTCGCTTTGGATGACCTTTCTATTCTTGGGGTATTCGCGTTGCCAAAAAGCCTCGAACTTTTCTTTGTGCAATCTTGTATGAAGCTTGATCCCTTAGATCCAGCTAAACCCGTCAGATCGGAGAATTGGCTTATATGTACATTCTATCATACTGTTACCACACTCATAAACATGACCACTAAAATGCATCACCTGCGCGTTGCAAATCAAACTTCAGGATAACTCTCCACTGATAGATACATCGATGTGCTATACATAAGGAGCATGTGCTGCCCTTCTCTTTTATCTTGATATGAATTTCCCTTTCATTGGTGATAAACCAAGTTGGTTGGTTCGTTAAGCAACCCATCGTTTGGTTCTTTCATTGTCTGGCATTCTTTTGCCCAGACGATACGACCCCGCTGCAAACAAATAGCTCGTGCCTGCCATGAGACAGACAGACAATGGAACGTTACCGAGGGCACTTGCATCGCAGACTAACTATCCTCCTTATTTTTCTACACTGTCCCCCGCCTTTTTTTCGCGTAATCCCAGTTCTCAAAGGGCCCCACTTCTTCTGTGTTTCTAAGATGACTCGGAGTTATTCAAGAACTTTTGAATGCGATTAGTTCCCTCGTATACTTTGTTCGGAATGTAGAAGAGCAGCAGCAGCAGCAGCAGCACGATGCTCGGATTCCGCTTTGTTACGTGGAGAAAGAATAAAAAAGGCATATCGCGGACTTTGAGCGACAGCGAGAGAAAGAGAATCCTTAACGGGGCCGCCTACCTGTACATAATTTGCATTGCTCCCCGTTATTGTCATGGCTAGTTCCTTGAGACCCGTCATCGTCTCGAGCGAATTATATACTGCGCACGGCAAAAAGGGGAAATCACCCCACGGTACAATTTCTCCAATCAATTTAATTTAAACCATTTTCATTGTTCTCGTTCGAAAAAAGAATCATGAGATCAAAATTTTCAGCTTGTATCTAACCTGCATTGCATATACACATTGAGGTTAACTTGCTTGTTTCTCATTCTGGGTTGTTACCGTCGATCCTAACCCCCCACTTCCTAATATCCGAAAGCCCTATTTTGCCACAGAAAACGTACCACGCGTCGCCAATTTGGGATGTTGCGCGCCACACACACGTCACCAGCACATGTCACTTAGTAGGCTTTGTGCTTAGGGTCGATCACCATGGTACGAAAAAAGAGAGAGACACACCCATTCGCTCCATTTGTAATTAGTATACCGGCTATTGAATTGCCAAGTAGGTTCCACTAACGCTGCCAAACCAAGTTTCGGGAGGTTAGCCTCCAGACAGATGCGGGGATATCCATCCCACTTGTTCTAAGAGTCTATTTTCAGACATTAACTGCTTCGTTTCATAACTGTCCGGATATACCATACAGTACTATGACCATTTTGCAAGTATGCTTCACATGGTTATTACCAGCGACAGTTGACGGGAACAATGCAAGTACCTAACAAAAGCTTTGATCATACTCATCTCGTAAACCAGCCTTGTTGTTGGGTGAAGCGACCAAAAACAAAGGCGATATTAAAAAGAAGCATGAACGCAGTGGTCACTTTACCTAGCACTAGATAGTCGTCCTAACCGTGGGCGCATAAGCGTAAGACTTTTTCAAGTAGTTGTCAACCCCTCTTATGACCACTTTTATCAACATCGGTGATCGTGTAATACATGGATCTACACGCCGGTCCAGACGTATTGCGGATAATTTTAGACCAGCAAGCATAGTTCCTGGTTTACTTCAAGGTAGAAAACACGCCATGTTCAGAGTAAAACTGCTGCTCCTGAGGTTTTAAAGAAAAGCGCGCGCAACTCCGATGTGTGCTCCAACTGGAAAACCAAACGAGTTGTTCAAGCGCTATTTCTTCTTGCAGGTCCAATCTGTTGGGCGTTTACACTCCATTACTTATTTAGCGTTTGCGATTTCTATTGTTGTCCTAGTGACCTTAACGTAATTGCCTTAGACAACACACACACACACTCTCTCTCTGTGTATGTCTATCTGTAAATGTAAGTTTCGGTCCGCTTGTTCCTTTTTGGACCCTGTTTACGAACCAGTGCAATTCCGTCTGTCACCTGTTTGCAGAATTACGCAAACGATCCCGACACACAAATAATCTTAAAACAAACGCACTACGACCATTGAACAATCTGTGAATTATATACCCTTCCATGGACGCTAACGGAGAAGAAGATTTCAGTAAACTACCCGTCCTTGACAGGCTACAACACAAGGTACGCACCCCCTCTCTCTCCTCCCCTTATTTTTTCACGACTACCGATCCGATCCTGGACCTGACTATTGTTTCGGTTTTAGCTTTGGAAAGCTCGGTTGTCTGCCTATGAAGAACTGACGTCGCTCTTCCGGAAAACGGACGATGATTCCGATTTCTACACATACGAAAGCTATCTGAAAAAGATCGCCACGGATGCCAATGCAGTTGCGCAGGAAGCTGGTCTCGGCGCTATTTACGCATATGTTGATAATGCACCTAATGCAATCAGGTAACGTAAAACAAAATCAATGCCATCACCTTTTATTAGCGTTCCCTTACAACCTTTGCCCCGGTTCACAACAGCTCCCGTGACAGTGTCATTCCAGCGCTCGTAGAGAAATGTCTCGGTGCTGCAAAGGCCGGTACGAAACAAAAGGCAACCGACATCATCTTACTCTATGTCGAAATCGACACTGGCAACCCTGTCGTGGTAGGTTAACGGAGACTGAGCGCGTGATCAACAGCGCATGAACTGAGACACTCTCGGATTTCGCTAGGAACTCGTTATTCCAGGATTAAGCGCAAAACAACCGAAATTAGTTACTCAGACCGTCGTTGTCCTGCGAGAAATTATCCGGTGAGTTGGAATTTGGACCTTGCATCTGCGTTTGTAGAATTTACATGCCTTTTCGATAGTCAATTTGGTATCAAGCATGTAAACCCCAAACCAATTCTTAAAGTTATACCGAAACTATTTGGCCATACAGACAAAAACGTCCGAGCAGAGGTAACTTAACCTACGTCTTGAGATACAATATGATACACTGCCTCACGCTTTACATGCTGTAGGCATTTGCGCTCACCGTAGAACTCTACCGATGGCTCGGCGCAGCCATAACTCCGTCATTATCAGACCTGAAACCCGTTCAAGTGAAAGAATTGGAAGAGGCTTTCGGAAAGTTACCAAAGGAGAGACCAACTCCAGAACGTTTATTGCGTTCTGAGCAGGAGGCTGCTGCTGAAGCTGAAACTGCAGAAGTTGAAATGGGTAAGGGCTCGTAGCATAATTAATATGTTGTCGGAAGTATTCTTTTACTGAGTCTTCTTGTATGTAGCTGATGATAATGCTGCTGCTGACGATGGTGGTGACGAACCAATGGAAGAAGAACCAATTGACCCTTATGATCTGGCTGAACCAGTAGACGTCCTGAGTAAATTGCCCGGTAACTTCTTTGAACTGCTGGTACGTGGTAG
>JSYX01000579.1:0-22659 GCA_000787465.1 Thermomucor indicae-seudaticae | reverse complement strand
GGAATATGTCTGGATATCGATCGTGCGAACGGGGTGATAATGTTTGGGTGAACTTTCGCGATCCAACTGTCTTCGGATGTTGTTCTGAGGACATGATTGCCCAACTGAGGGATCGGGCTATCCCCATATTTGAAGCACTGCATCCCAATTGCAAAGGTACGTTATCCTATACCAAGAAATCATACTTTGCGCTCAGCACAGCTCCCATAAAATAGGGAATTTCATCTTCGACCAAACTAACAACCATCAGGCCTTTAGAAGAAGCGCTTTACTTGCCAGCCGCATGACCTTAAAGGAGAAAATCGCCGAAAAGGACAAGCAAGACAGGTTTAGGCTTGGTTACTAATTACATCTCAAAGTATTCTCCGGATGGAACGGTGGAAAAGGTGCCGCAATACATGTATTACTTGAAGAAAATAGGAGGAGTCAAGCGCAAAGAAGTGCCATACTTTAAAGGTATCAAGATGGTACGTCACGGGTTATTCCTTATATGTGGTGCCTTCTCGTTGCTAAGTCTTACTCAATAGATCTTAAAAGAAAGAGATTTGTGGAAAGAAGGCATGAGACTTGAATGTAAGGGAGCAGCTAAACCAGAAGAAGATTGCTGTGCCCCCCGCGTTCTTGTAGCGCAGCCGGATTTCCGAGAGCAGAAGTCAACTTTGGAAGAAGTCGTATCTCAAGCAAACCACATCTTTGAGGTGTACCCAAAATTTCATTGCTAATGCAATTTTATTGAGCGGTACTGGGGTGCGGTGAAACGCATGGCCGGGGAACGATACGATTACTCCTTCGCGGCACTGCAAGAAAACTTGCCTATCTTCCTGGATAGTGTCAAGTTGTTAGCAATACGCAAGTTTGAGCGCGAATCCTGGCGATATATAGATGCGTACGATAAAGGCCTTGGTGGTTTAGAGGCTGAGAAGGCCGTGAAGGCCGTGAAGGCCGTGAAGAAATACAAATCGCATAGAAGAAATTTCTTAGACGAAAAGCTTCTTCGCCTGGAACTACCATTTATAGTGATTACAGTCACATTATGAAGCGCCGCTTTAATTTAGAAAATTGGAAAAAATGTGGAGTCTGTCGAGCGACCAACAGACAAGCCACGTCGGATTAACCCTCAGCCGGCTTCCTGAAGCTCTTCCGACTCCCTGATGAATAGGCAGAAACATAACCACTAGAAATCACTTTAGATCTCCATTATCTTTCATCGTTCAAAAGTATAAAATAGACGAGTTTTGACAATAAAAGAAAGAACTTTTCCTCTACCAAGAAACTGTCTCTATTGTAAATAGGCGACTACATTGAATTTCTGACCTCACTTTACAAGTCTAGGTGACGCGCATCATATTCCACTTCTTCAGACCACACAAGTCTGCTGGCTATCGACTGCTCGCTGATTCCGCTTTTCCCTGCACGCGCGAGTTTGCCGCAAGACATTTCACGTCCCAAAAGAGAACAGTAGATGGTATGACCAGTCGCAGGAGGAATGGTGTCGAATAATTACGGGCCATAGAGAAGCGACCGAGTGGGGCACGAGGTCATTGCCAGCAGCAATAGCGCGTGTCAGAGTGCCGATGACGACGGATCGCTATTAACGGCATCGTATCATTACAGTCATTTGACATTAGCACAATTTCCATACGCGTGCAATTGGTTTAAACCGGATTCGAAAGATTTACTATAACCAATGTCTGGTTAATCATTTAAATACACACTGAAGTAAAAATGAGTTCCGGATGAAGGTTCCGTCGTGTCGCCCCGATTAAAAATTTATTCCGCTATTAGTTTTGGAAGTCATCCAGGGCTCGCTTTTGATGCTCAATGTAGGGCGCTTATATTCCAGAAAATCTGAAATCAACCTAAATTCCTAGACTCTACGCCAAAAAGGGGAATCTTGTCAAGATCATGATATATATCCACAAGAAAACTCCATTTTGGACCTCTTACAACCAAAGCACCAGTCATCCTTCAACCGAGGACCAGGTCACCGGGAACTAAAATCGCCACACGAAGAAGGAAACTAACTTCTCGGACGTGGTGGCAAAATTGGGCACAATGACACGATTTGAAGCGAATCGATGATTTGTATCACTTTGTCGTCATGATTATATTTTGCTGCTGCTGCTCAGTTCCCACGCTTTCTCTCTTTCGCTTCTTTCCCTTCTTTATTGTGTTTACTCCACTTTTTGTCCCACCGCTGATCTGTAGTATCGGTTGGTATTATGTCCTTTTTGCTTTGTTCGCGGTGCTCATCCTATTCGATAACAAAGACGGCTATTGTATGATCTTAAGAAGTTTACGTATCAGATTTTGATGCGATTCACTACCAAAATAAGGCCTTGGCGTTTTAAGCCGTTGACAATCAGAACTGATCTGACAAATAGCCTTTTTCGTGCCCCCCCCCCCCAAATGATCGATTTGTTTCTACGCTCCGTCTGTCTGATGCCAAGAAGATGTTCGTTTGTTCGTATATATAAAATATCGGAGTGATCAATGAATGGGGGGCTCGGCATGAACCCCACCTAAAACGTTCTCTTTTTTTCCCGTTCTTCATCTCTCTCCGTCTTTGCGTAAAAGGAAAAAATGGCTTTGGTTGACTGGCGAGATAAACGAACACAACGACTGGTGTTTTCTTATTTGAAGGACTGGATCCTTGTCATCATGATGACCGTCGTGTTCTTTGCCATTGACGTGATTCCGCCATTCCATCGGGAGTTTTCCGTTCAAGACAAGACAATCATGTACCCATACACCGTCCACGAAACAGTTCCGGCGTGGAGCTTGGTGGTAATGCTTTGACTGTTTATTCAGGAAGGCCTATACAAACGGTTAAAGTTCGGTTAATTCCTTTTAGCTCATTTGTCTTGTGGGACCCATTGTGGTCATTGGTCTTGTCTCGACGTTCTTCCAAAGAAGCATGCATGACTTCCATAGCGGAGTCCTCGGTAAGGGAAAATTGATCATGGCGCAAGTGGGGTCGAGAGAACTCTAAGCTAAATTTAGAAACTGTTGATCGAGTAAAGGCCTTTGTCTTGCACTCTCAATCACCATCATGATGACTGATATTATCAAGGTAAGCTACTCCCATACACACAAGTAAAAGACGAGGGCGCTGATCCATTCGACGTGACTGAACTAAACTAGATAACCGCTGGACGGCCGAGACCTGACTTTTTGAGTCGCTGCAACCCTCCACTGGATGCCGAGGACCCACCGCTAGGTCTATCCAATTACACCATCTGCACAACGCCCGTCAATTCCTACCTGATGAAAGACGGATATAAAAGCTTTCCCAGTGGTCATTCTTCTTGCAAGTGTCTCCATAAAATACTTTATCCGCGATATAGATTGCTAACATCTTTTATAAACAGTTTCTTTTGCTGGTCTAGGCTACCTTGCTTTTTACCTCGCCGGCAAAATGCACATGTTCGATGAACACGGGGTATGTGTGTCCACAACTTGCCTTGATCCTGTTACTGACAATGAACCACAGCACACGTACAAATGCTTTCTATTTGCGTTTCCTATGATTGGAGCTCTTTTGGTAGCGATATCACGAACAAGAGATTACCGTCATCATTGGCAAGATGTCTTTATTGGTTCATTGCTAGGTATGTATAAAGTAGTAACGGGGAACATGCGATGTTTTGTATCTAGTCTAAGCAATATTATGGAATTAGGTGCAGGAATAGCATACTTTGCTTACCGGCAATACTATCCTTCTCTGGTTCACGTCCAATGCCATTGCCCATACGGTCCGAGATTTGTGGCCCTCGAGTCCGAACAGGATCACTCTGGTGACGGCGACATTCGAAATGGAGCCTCCAGGCTTCCCGACGACGAGTCTTCTTTGGATAGCTCTACATTGCCAACCTCACTGCGGTACAAACCAGCAAGAACTGATTTACCCAATGGCAGCCACAGTCCGACCTATGCCCATCACTGATAACCGACCCCTTCTAGTAACTGCAGAATGTTTTGATTTACAATACAAACCCGCAAGCGGATTCGCATCATAAAGGAATAGTATATTGCTGTATTTGTCTGTCTTCAATATTGCATTGAGTCCTATTGTTGATGCGCTCATCCTGTTTACACGGATCACCATATCATAATAGCGGGTGATTGACCTAGAATGCCAATCATCTTATGCGCCATTTCTTCCTATATCTAGTGCATACAGTGTGGACCCCGTTTTTGTTAGTTTTCTTGGATCAGTACATACAACGCCAAATCATAGGCTTTCCGATTAATGCATGGTCGAGGCTTCAGAATGGAAAAATGTCCAATCATCTCCTTTAAATCCCCACTCTATTTACCCGTGATTCAATCAGGCACATTCAACTTTGGTAATAAAGGGGGAAAACTCTACTGGTTTGTAATTGGCTTGCTCGAAATATCCTTTTTGCGTCAGCTATAAACCAAGTTTGCGCTAAGCAGCAATTAAGTTTGCACTACTTAGCCAATAAATTAAGGTGAACAAGAACTAAATTGCATACTTTCATTCTCACTTTTGCGGTTCTCACTGGCGGAGACTTGGCAAAGCTTTCGGAATTACTACCGGCACGACAAAATTCAGGTGATTTTTTTTTTGTTAGGCTGGAGTAAAGCCGCCCAGGAGAAAATTCAGGTGATGCTTACTGGGTAAGGCGTCTCTTTGCTTTTTCCTCACTCGAAGTGGAGGCTGAATGATGCATTTACGCGAAAACCCAGTGCAAATCCTGTATTCACCCTTTTAATGGATCATTACTTAGAGGAAGTACTAGGACAAAGATACATCATCTAATAGTATCTTTCTGCTATCTGGTGTCTCTGCAAATCAGGTCAAACAAAGGCATGTTACTTGGTTGCATTAAGCATTGTATGCATGTGGGCATGCGAATAAAATGAAAAAGCAGGGTTGGCGTGAGAACGGAGATCTCATGCATTGAAATGGGGAAAGGTGACACACAACCATGCGTCTTTTCACCCCACATATACCAATATAACCTGGTTTCACACGTTGCCCTTTGACTGAATTGTGGTCAATGACGAATCAATCTGATTTCTATCCTTCTATTGACATTCATATACGGTGGCCTGAAGGCCCAGACCTTGTCTTCGGCGCTTCGCCTGAATCAGATACTGTTGCCGTTCTCAAAGAAAAGGTATTACACTATGCACGATAGTCCGCCAAGAAAAAGGTTGTAGGCTAAATGCATTGGCTCCATTAGATTCGAAAGGCTCAACCATCACAGACCGAAAACAAAAACATTCGTCTAATTTACCGAGGCCGGATCTTGGAAGACACACACCACAAACGACTGTGTGATTACGGCATTGGCCAGTGTCCAGCAGCATCCGATTTACGCACGGTTTTATCACCACCCATCGTATATATGCATTGCGCCATATCCGATTATGTCCATAAACAATCAAAAAAGAACGACAAACCGGTCCCTGTAAGTATGGAGAGTTCTTGACGGGCCAAGTAAGAACGAAAATTAATGAAGCCTGCCCCTTTTTTCTTGAAGCGTCGAAAGGTACCGCTTTTGGGGTTTAATCGTCTACAGGAATCCGGGTACAATGAAGAAGAAATACGAGATATTCGGATGCAGTTCCATCGGCTACATGGTACCTTGTCCTTGAACGAAGGTGAGTGGCTTAAGCTAGGCTTTAGAGAAAGAGGAGAATGGCCGAAAGGGTTTTAACTGGTGCAGAATCTACAGAAGAAATGCTGGCATCAGAAGAACGATGGATGGAAAATACTGGCGAAACTGTTCCGGAAGGACGTAAATACATGTAAATGGGCAGACATGATTTTTGCCTCCCATCTCATATATGTCGTTCGCAGTTATCCAAGGCACATACAGGGAGATGCTGTACGGGTTACTGCTAGGTTTTTTCCTTGGTATACTGTGCATATTTTGGTTCCGTGAGTCCGTCTTTACTCGAAGGCATCAGATGGGTAAGTCTTCCTATGCACTTTGAGAGAACAAGGTTGGATAACCGATTGAACAACTCAGGGATTGTCCTTGGTATGCTCATCAATCTCTCATTTGGTATCCTGCATGTATATTAGTTTCATCTACCCTTTGACCCTCTATCGTATTTCCTACCTTTGTTACCCACCGTTTGAAATCGCATGAATTTCAGTACATAAGCCACTAAATTCCGTACCTTTTTGCAGAACAACTTTTTTTTACTTCTTGCGTGTTGCAGTATCTAATGGGAAAACGTAACAGAGCAGCTCTACTTGCAACCCAACTTCCACAGCTTCAAAATCTAATTAAACGTGATCCCAAGTCATACGAAGCTGAATTTCTTCAACAATACCGGCATTATCAGTCGACCTTGTCCATCTTTTGCCTCAAACCCGACGAGGAATCAAAAGAATTATGTGATTTAGTTACGTTTGTCAGCCAAGTTATGCAATGTTACCCGAATGAAACAGCCGGGTTTCCTCAGCAGATTGTCGACTTGTTGGAGCAGCATTGCGTCGTCTTGCATCCTGATGTCCGCAAAACGTTTGTCCAAGCACTTATTCTTTTGCGCAACAAACAAGTGATTGACAATACTCGGTATTTCAGCATCATCCGGTTGTGGAAGGTTTCGTAAGGCTGATTGTGGTTCTTGATGGGACAGACTACTACCGCTATTTTTCAAGCTTTTCAAATGTCGGGACAAGGCTCTGCGAGAGCTATTGTATAACCATATCGTCACAGACATCAAGAACGCCAACGCCAAGGCTAAAAATAATAAGTTGAACAAGACGCTGCAATCGTACATGTTCACAGTGCTGGAGTCGGTCAAGACGGGCAACAGCGATGAAAATGCTGTAGCAGCCAAAAGGAGTGTGGATGTTTGCATTGAACTCTATCATAAGAATATCTGGTAAATGGTTGGAGTAGAGCAAGTAGTTACAATGCAGAGTTAAGACTCATCTGGGATGCGGGGGGATATATAGGAATGATGCAAAGACAGTCAATGTGATTGCAGAAGCCTGCTTCTCGCCTGTCACTAAGATCTCGGTAACGGCCATTCGATTCTTTTTAAATACGAATCAAGAAACGGAAGAAGATTCCGACGATGACGAGGATGTATGGATATATACAAGCGACGGGCCATGGAACTTTGTCAGGGTCTAACAGAAAAGGGCATGTCTGTAGTTACCGGATCTGAAGAAAATGAAGCAGGCACATATTCACTCTAGAAAAACCAAGGCCAAGTCCAGAAAATTAGAGGCAGCAAAAAAGAAAGTCGCACGAAAGTCGAAAGCGAAAAACAAGGCAGAGGCATTCAATTTCTCTGCTTTGCACTTGTTGAACGATCCACAAGGTAGAAGAAGGACGAAGTGACGGAATATCGTGGAACATTGTCTGATGTTGTTCCTTGTGTAGGATTCGCTGAAAAACTGTATTCTAAGTTATCGTCAAAAGGGGACCGCTGGGAGGTTCGACTACTACTAATGAATCTGATCTCGCGTGTAATTGGCATCCACCAGTTATCACTGCTGCAATTCTATCCATATCTGATAAAATATCTACAACCTTCACAACGAGACGTGACCATGGTTCTGGTTGCAGCTGCCCAAGCAAGTCACCCATTGGTGCCACCGGATGTGCTTGAGCCCGTGCTGAAAGCTATAGCAAATAACTTTGTAACGGATCGAGTAGCCAATGAAGTTATTGCCGTAGGGTAAGCAGTAACGAAGAGTATTACACTTTCCAGGTTATGCTGACTATATGCTATTTGTCAGGCTTAACGGTATTCGTGAAATTTGCGCTCGACAGCCGCTTGCAATGAATGAAACACTCTTGCAAGACTTGACACAGTACAAGAATCATAGAGACAAGGGTATCATCATGGGCGCTCGGTCACTCATTATGCTTTATCGTGAGGCCAACCCGGAGATGCTCCTTCGTAAGGATCGAGGCAGGGAGGCTTCCATGCGAATGAAAGATGGATCTATCAAGAAATTGCAGTTTGGATCGGTCGATGCCAGCGCCATGGATGCGCTACAGGGTGTTGAGTTGCTGGATCAGCAAGAACAACAGAATGATGACGACGGTTGGGAAGGCTGGGAAGTAGACGAAGATACCAGTGACAGCGATGACGAAGGATGGATTGATGTATCCAGTGACGACGAGAATGGTTATGTCAATATCGCTATGAGTGACGATGATGAAGAAGAAGAAGATGCAAAGACAAAGGAAGAAGAGGGCAATGACAAGACGGACGGACAACAAAAGAAACGACGGATCGGCAAACGGCGGTTACGCAAACTTCAGGAAGCCCAAGGAAGGGAAGAACTGACTGAGGAACAAAAGGAAAAGCTTCGTCAGGAAGAAGAGGCACGACGTGCCGAAGAAGAAAAGAAGCGGGAAGCCATGCTGAAGGTGGCATCAACGCGTATTTTGACACCGGCTGATTTTGCGAAATTGAACGAGTTACGAGAAACCCAAGCTATAGAACAAGCTATGGGCAAAAAGCGTTCAGCTGAAGAAAGGTAACTAAGTCATTGAATGATGTTTAGAGTAACAGGCTCTTAACTAGACATGCCATTCTTTGAATAGTAATGACGGTCAAGTCGATGAAAGTACAATTCTCGGACCGCGCAAAAAGGCAAAGATGGACTATGAAGCTAGAATGGCGTCTATTCAACAAGGACGCGAAGGACGAGAGAAGTTTGGATCAAAGAAGGGCAAACAGGAACGGGGTAGCACGACGAACCGTGAAAAGGCGAGAAACAAGAACTTCATGATGATTGCACATAAACGGTCTGTCGTGGCCAAGAGTAAACGAAGTCTGGTAGACAAGCAAAAAGCGCTACGTTCTGCTATCAATAAGCAAAAGAAAATGAAACGTTAATCATCATCGTCCCCATCACTCTCCATATATCTGTCTGCATGTGATTTTACACCGTTTATCGATCCAAGGGGCCATTAGTCCCTGGCCCTAGTACATTGTATGTCTTACGAGAACCGGCACTTTTTAAAAACAAGTCAATATCCCCATGGAGAACCGAGTTAGCAGTAACAGGGATTTCTCTGAATTCAAGGAGCAAAGGGGTGTCTGTACATTGCTCTCTCAGAAGTGATGAGCTGTCAAACGAGGGGAAAAGGTGGGAGCAAAAACGGAAAGAGCACACGCGTGCAACGGGGGAAGGGCATGGTTCTCCGACCTGCTTTTCGCTTTAAAAGAGAAGCTGGCGTACTGTCGCGCCCCTGACGCCTTTTTCTTTCCTCTTTACTGCTTACGTTCACCCTAACTTTGGACAACCTTTTCTAAACCCCATCTTTAACTTTACATCGTCATCATCATGAGAGAAATCATCAGTCTTCACGTCGGTCAGGTAAGCTTGTTTCAAACTCTGCCTTCATTTCTCGGAGAGATGAACTGATGTCGTTTTTGCAATCAAGGCCGGTATCCAAATTGGTAACGCCTGCTGGGAACTTGTAAGTGGAAAGGCGCGGCTGTGCTGCTGTAGGCAACAAAGCGTGTGCTTACCCTGACTATATAGTACTGCATGGAGCATGGCATCAACCCCGACGGTCGTATCCCGGAGGACAAAGAGACCAGTGACCACTCTTTTGCCACTTTCTTTAGCGAGACGAGCTCTGGCAAGCACGTTCCTCGCACTGTCTTTGTTGACTTGGAACCCACTGTTGTTGATGAGGTCCGCACTGGCACTTACCGTCAACTGTTCCATCCTGGTAAGTAGGGCGCGGGGACTGGGAAAAACGAGAGATGGGGTTCCCTAACAAACACTCTACTATATATTAGAGCAATTGATTACTGGCAAGGAAGATGCCGCTAACAACTACGCTCGTGGTCACTACACGGTTGGCAAAGAACTGGTTGACTCTGTCTTGGACCGGGTGCGCAAGCTGGCCGACAACTGCAGCGGTCTTCAGGGCTTCCTTGTGTTCCACTCGTTTGGTGGTGGTACGGGTTCCGGTTTCGGAGCTCTCTTGATGGAGCGCCTTTCCGTGGACTATGGCAAGAAGTCCAAGCTTGAATTCTCTGTATACCCCGCCCCTCAAGTGTCGACGGCCGTGGTCGAGCCCTACAACTCGATCCTGACGACCCACACCACGCTCGAACACTCGGACTGTGCCTTCATGGTGGACAACGAAGCCATCTATGACATTTGCCGTCGCAACCTGGACATTGAACGTCCTACCTATGCCAACCTGAACCGCTTGATTGCCCAAGTTGTCTCATCCATTACGGCCTCGCTCCGTTTTGATGGTTCGCTGAACGTGGACTTGAATGAATTCCAGACCAACTTGGTGCCTTACCCTCGTATCCACTTCCCGTTGGTCACCTACGCACCCATTATCTCGGCTGCCAAGGCGTACCACGAACAACTTTCGGTGCCCGAGATCACCTATGCCTGCTTTGAACCCAACAACCAGATGGTCAAGTGCGACCCTCGTCACGGCAAGTACATGGCATGCTGCTTGCTGTACCGCGGTGATGTCGTCCCCAAGGACACGAACGCAGCCATTGCTTCGATCAAGACCAAGCGTACGATCCAGTTCGTCGACTGGTGCCCTACCGGTTTCAAGGTCGGTATCAACCACCAACGCCCCACGGTGGTGCCCGGTGGTGACTTGGCTGAAGTCCAGCGTGCTGTCTGCATGCTTAGCAACACCACTGCTATTGCTGAGGCCTGGGCTCGTTTGGACCACAAGTTTGACTTGATGTATGCCAAGCGTGCCTTCGTGCACTGGTACGTTGGCGAAGGTATGGAGGAAGGTGAATTCTCGGAAGCCCGTGAGGATTTGGCTGCTCTCGAAAAGGATTACGAAGAAGTTGGTTCCGACTCTCTTGGTGACTCTGAAATCGAAGAAGAAGGCGAATACTAATCAATCCACCATACCATTTAATCATCCCTCCTTTTTCTAATCATGATAGTAATAAAGAAAGAAAACAAGCGCGGTTTTCTTTTTTGTTGAAGGATTTCATTAATCATAAAGGAAACATGCTTTTCTTATCTACAACAGCAAGGGTATGATGGAGTGGAGGTAACTGTGGCCTACTATGAGAAGATGAAGTGGCGAGGGACAAGAGTGAGCGAGCGATTTCGTGTTCTTGGTCTTCCGGACAAATGGGGCATGGTGTAAGAGGACGATCTGTAGCCAGCGCAGCATCGATCTTGTTTAGACTATAAACGGTTTCGGACAAGAGATTGGAGAGATTGGCGACACGTTTCTGGAGTTCTTGACGTTGTCTGCGAAGACTATCGATGGTTCTCGGGCAGACATGGAAAAGCAACGAAGAAGGCGATGTTACATCCTCGTTGCTCAGGGCGGTATGGATGGGAGGTAAAGTGATTTGTCGCTGCTGTTGTTCATTCTCTTCATCATCTTCTTCCGAGGAAGAAGAATGTTGCTGTTGTTTTTGCCGTTTTGCTTGTTTCTTTTCGGAAGAGGAAGACCGTTTTCGACGTTTGATAACGGTACGCATCATGGTAGCCGGTCGATGAACTTGATGAAGTTTGTAGTATAATCCACAGGCGTTACAGATGGTTTTGCCAGTTGCGTCGCGACGCCATAGTGGTGTGGTGGTTGTCTGGCAATTGGCGCACACCGAGGAGGTATTTGTATTCGTGTTGATTGTGCTTTTCGGTTGTTCTTCTCCTTGATAAACACGCATCACATTAATCGATTTCTTTTGCAACAAAGCCATCAAAAAGAGAAAGAGAAACAAGAGAAAGAGAGAGAGAGAGAACGGGGTAGGTCATCCATGTCCAAAGAGAGATCTTTGATAAAATTATCGGCGTCCAATCAGAAGTCATCATCGGTCTGTTTTTTCACACGGTCCACTATATCATGAAGTAATTCTTCCACTTTATCGCATTATCGTGGTTGCATTATCTGTCTCCCTCTTTGCGTTATCAGTACTAACAAACTTATTATCGCGCTTTCCCTCCTTTTTAATCGGCTGTCTCGCTTTCAGTCTGTCTTATCAATCACCCCACGGCCCCTTTAAAGATCGAATGTGAGAGAACAGATAGAGATAACGAAACGATCAAGGTTAAGATTTAACCGATGCGAAATGCCAAAAATAGCGGTTCCACGAGACCAGCAGAAAAAAATTTTTTCGGGTTTCTTCTTTATCATGAAAATGTACAAAGAACAAGTGTAGGAAGATGATTATACACAAGCGGGAGGGTTGCAAGACCAGTTGCAATCAAGATGAAGGTGGATAGGCTACATAGTGAGTTTGAACAGCCGTACTGACGGTATCCCATCGTTTCATTTCCAAGTCATGCTTGATATTACTCAGTTCGAGTTCAACTTGACGCCGTTTCTCTATTTCCTTTTGGAGCTCTTGTTGGTGTTCGGCTTTGACGGTCGCCATCAATTGACGGAACTCTTTGCGAAGCGTCATGGTCTGACCGTCTTTACCAATATCCTGCTGAATCTTGTAGTCCGCCACCTGTTTATCTAGTAATTGTCGCTCACGTCTCAGTTCGGTGATCTGAGTCTCGTATTTCTTGCGCTCGTGGTTGAAGTCGGTGATATTGCGTGTCAAGCGATCGTATTCTTTTAGGATCGCTCCCAACTCAGCTTCCACGCTCGCGGACTGGAGCATCCATGCCGCCTCGCGTCTCGTGTATTCTTCTTGGGCTGCCCGGAACGCACTCTCAATTTCATCCAGCTTGGCCTGCAAGTCCTGGGTCTCCTTTCCTGTAGAGTGCTTGGTATCCATCAGCGCTTTCACTCTGCTGTACAGTGAAGTGTCTTTTCCATTATCTTTTCCGTTATCGAGTAGTTGTAGAATCGCCTGTCGTTCTCGCTGCCATTGTTCTTGTCTCTGCTGCGACTTGACAAGTTCAGCCTGAAGCTCCTTGACCTGCTGACGCAGCATCATTTCTGTTTCTCGTGACTGGTCCACTTGAGCACGAAACGACGCTTCTGCCTGTTTCAGCTTCTCTTGCCAATAATAATGGTCACTATTAACATCGCGTCTCTGCTGCTGCCTGTCCTCCGCAATGACACTAGTCGCACTCGTCCGCTCCGATTTCGTAGCAAACAGCGCCGAAGATTCGTCCGATAACAGACTCTCTTCATCACTATCAGCAAAGTGTTTCTGGTTCAGGATCGTCTTATCAAGTGATAGTGATGTTGATGATGGTGCTGGCTGCCGCCTCTGCTGCTGCTGCTGTAGGTTGACAGAAGCAAGCGTTCCTGCAATATGCTGTAGGTACTGCGCCTGACATTCACATGCATACGAAAACGTGTAATAAAGTTCCTGAACCAGCTCTTCCACGTGCTGAGCCCGTTGTTGCACATCCGTGATCCATATCCAGTCTTCCTTGCTGCACGCCAGCTTGAGCATCGACGCAATGGACCGCTGAATCTGGGTTTCGCTTAGCACACGGTCCTTTACCTTGGCAACAGATGCCTTCGCACGAACATGGCGCTTTTATTATTTTTCCGCACCATTGATTAGATTATGTCAGCATAAGACAGAAATTCTGAGATTACCTGGTGCCATTTTTCTGCATCGGATATGGACAGTGTCGCAAATTCGTTCGCTGCTAATAGAGCAGACGTTACTTGCAATTCACGCATCATTTCTGAATAATCTATGTCTTCATCTGCTGACTGACGACTATCATCTTGTGCGGATAGCTCTACTGGGTCTTCTGATTTAGTCTGTTGCTTCTGAGTTGGCGTGGTTTCTGGCTCGAGTTTTGGTTTCGTCGTATCTATGCTTTGCTTCTTGGTTTTTGGGGTCATGGATGATGCTTGCTGTCTAATAACTGTGCTTTGTTTGTTGGGGAGCTCCTGCTTTGTGGTGGATGATGGTGATGCTTTTTGTTCGATTTGCTGTCTTATATCTACAAGTTTTTTCGCCGATTCCTGTCTCGGCATCGATGATTTTTCTTGTTGTACTTGAGCTGGTTTCTGTTTGATATCCGCGCCTTGTTTCTTGAGTGACTCATATTTCGCCGTCGTTGCTGATGATGCTTTTTGTTGCTGTGTTTGCGCTGATTCTAGTTTTGTGTCCACACTTCCTTTCTTGGCTAACTCAAACTTCGCCGTCACCGACGATATTTGCTGCTGCGTTTGAATCGCTTCCTGCTTTGCATCCGCGTTTTGTTCCTTGGTTGATCCGTACTTTGAAGTCACGATGGTTGATGGTTTCTGTTGTGCTGGAGCTGATTCCTGCTTCGCATCTGCGGCTTGTTTATTAGCTAGAAACTGCTGTCTCAGCGTTGACGTAGATGATTGTGCTGAAGCGGGTTCCTGTTTCGTATCTACGGTTTGTTTCTTGGCTAACGACGCCGCGATGGATGACACTTTTTGGTGTGTAGGAGCTGGTTCCTCTTTTGTATCGGTAATTTTGTTCTTAGCTGACTCATATTTCGGGGTCGCGGTGGATGATGGTTTCTGCTGTGGATCCTGCCTAATATCTGCGGTCTGTTTGTTAGCCGATTCTTTCGTGGTCGATGGTTGTGTTTGAGCCGGTTCCTCTGCGCTTGTTTCGGATTGGGTATCTTGTTTCGAGGTTGATAAAGACTTGGATGGCTCTGTCTTTAGCCTTTGAGGTGCTTCTGTTGTCTCTGTAGATTCTGCCTTGGACTTTTGAAACTGGTTCTGCTTGGAGGAAATTGGAGTCGACTGAGACGGTTTCTGCTGCTCTGGTGGAGGTTTAACGGGTTTGAGTTGACTTCTCCAGGGGTTGGAGGATACAGAGCTCGAAGCAGCCATACGCTGAATCGAAGCACGCACATTTTTCTTGTTTTCGGTTTTGCCTTGCGCTTCGTTTGCAAGGAACGGGTTATCCTTGAGTTTGTTTTGTATATTGCCGACACCTGGCTACGTCAATATTTGAAAGGAAAAAGCAGTCAATGAAGAGAAAAAGCGAAGACTAAATGTTGATCGATTTACCGGACTCATGGTGACATCTCCAACAATGCGTCGTAATGAAGGAAAAAAGGAGGAGTCTACATATTAACTGCCGGCGCAAAAAGTCTTCCATTTCCATGTCTTGCTAAATATGGACCGAAAACATATGGGGTTTTCCGGTCGTAATGTATTCTACCAACCTCTCGTCATATCATGTTTCTCCCCTTTATTCCTCTCTGTCAAATGCAAAAGTCCATTTTTCTTCTCGCGCAAAAGAGACGATGTTCTCATAGCCTTTATAGTCGCGTCTTTACATTTTTAGCATCTTTGACTCGTTAATTTTTCCGATGACACGTGCAACCAAATGAAAGAATGCATTTGTCATTTTTAGGCGTTCTATACGGAGTTTGAAAGAACGCTTTTAGTGATTGCTCTGTCCGTCTGTCTGTCTGTCTGTCTGTCACGCCTTACCTGACCATGTCTTCCTGACGAAGGTGTCTTCGCGTCTAAAAAGTCCGCGGAGTACGCGGAAGCCAAAGTTTTGCCGTCCGTAGAAGGCAACTTTGGCAGAAATTTGTCATCCAGTATCAATCCACTGGTGTCGGTTTTGTGCAGTGCCTTGTGGCGGTCGAATGGAGGCAGTGTCTGGCGTTGCTTGCTCGTCATTTGTGTAGCTCCCGCAATGGCTATAGCCAAAGCTGCAAGTTTATCGCGGTTGGACGTCGTATAGCGGAGCCGCACCGCCGGGCAAGCAGGGTTGCTGCATTGAAGGGCGCCGTTCACCGTCACTCTCTTCTTGCTGCCTTTCACAGTTCTTGTTGCTCTAGCAGGCTCCACTGGCATGTAACAAAACACACACGTCTTGCTGGATCTGTACTCGTGCGTTAACGCCACGGGTGCCTGTTGTCGATGTTCGAAGCGTAGTCTCTTTCCGCCTCGTCGGGAATGGCCTTTGATTCTTGAGCCAACCCCAGTACCGGCCCGGCCTATGCACATAACAGATATAAACTCTCTTCCTTTCTCCCCTTCGTCTTTGGCAGCATTTTGCACGAATCGTCTTTTCTGCGCGCATAATGAAGAATAGGCCTGCTTTGTGCGGAGCTGCTGTGTTCGGCGCTCATTTCTGCTATAAAACGATTCGAGCGTGTCCTTCACCTCAAGATGTATCTTAAAGCAGTCTCTTCAGTCATAGTGTTTACAACAATTATCAGGCCATGCATACCTTTTGTCTCTCTATTACCGTCTCCTCTGAATAAGCACTTCTGAACGAGTTCTCTGACAAACGCTCCTCTGCAGCTTGGACATCTTTTCGTATCTGTAACGCGGCATTTGTTTAGCGTGATGCAAGCAGCAAATGGCTAACGTTATTTTAACATACCTTCTTTCTCCTGTTCCGCTTTTTGTCAAGCTTGGACTTGAAGCTTATGTTATCTATATGCCTTGACCTGATAGTAAAAGCCTTTGGCATCTTGAGCTTATCCAATGAACCGGTTGCTTCCGGTATTTGCACAGGGTCATTGACATTAATAGACGCAGTCTCTTTCGCTTCGTTTTCTGCCAAGGCTGCAAATCGGTTATAGAGTGATACGTGAAATGAAAGTCTTTCTTGCGTCAACGGGACTGTTTGCGACATGGTGTGCACACCGTAATCTGTACCAGCGAACGTGAATTTCTTCTTGTAAAACCCTTCTGGAAGGTTTGATATATCAATGTTTTCTGCAAAGTCTTCGCAAGCTGGTCTTTCTGGGAGAGCTGGTGTGGTACGAACGGCTTTTGGATGATCATCTTTCTTCTCTCTTGACAGATCGGTTTTCCACTGCGTGATCTGAAGTCAGTAACGCACAATGTAAAATGATCCAAACACATATTTTATTCAACACATAGAGTTTTCGTCTGTATCTGATACTTCTCGTTTCATATTTAGCCGCCGTAGTTGTAGCGATTGTCTTGTCTTTTTGGTCCCTTGAAGTGCTTTGCTTGCTTCCTTCTTTTGGACGCCGTGCGATGCCAGTTTATCTGCCTTCAATCGCTTTATAACTTTATTGGTTTCTTTGACTTCTTTGACAATTTGGTCCAGATCCAGCTTTTGCTGTTCTATAAGGGTGTTGATCTGGAATGTATCCTCCTCAATGCTTTCCTTGGTGGCTGCCGGCAGGACAGCAGGACACTCTCTTGCGGGAGACGGAGTCTTCTGGTGTTTGCGTTTGCGTTCTTCGATTGCAGATGATACCGCTCCTTGCCTGACTACCACACCCGTCAATATCACCGTATTCTCTTTGACTGTGAAAAGATTATTAAAATATAAGCCATGTCTCTTGCAAATATCATTCACTCTGGACATGTTGAAGAATGCAGTCATAATCACATTGGCCTTGCGACGAGCCTCTTCGTAACTTGTTATATACTCATCGTTATCTGTCTTCACGTTGAAAGCTCCGCCATCCCGTCGATAAAGGACTTCGTAAATACTACCAGGGTTGAGCTCCAAAGCGTGCCGACTGTAAGGAGCGATGTAGGGACAGATCTCTTGTGTGAACTCGCTGTATCCGGCAGCTGCAAGGATCGCATTGGCTAGAACCATGAAGCCGATTCTTGTACTTGCCTTGGACACCTGCGCTGCGGGAAGAGTGAAAGGTCTCAAGGCTTTCGCAAGAGCCTGTAACACTCGGAGCTCGTTTTCGTTGAGACTGTCGACAAAAGCTACTTTCTTGATCGCTTGGTACGATATATCTTCATTATCTGGCATTTCTTGCGTCAACAATTTCTTGAGGATGGCTTGTAACGCATTAAGTCTCCGTCTAGGTGGTTCCTTTGGTTCTTCTGTCTTGGAATCCTCTTTATCCGCCTCTTTCTCGTCCTCCTTTTCTTCTATCATTTCCAAGGCTTCTTCATATTGCTCGATATCATCACAGAGTAGTCTTTCATCGTCTTCGCCATTGGCTTGCTCTTCCTCCTCCTCTGTATCCTTCATGTCACTGTCTTCGCCCTGTTCGACGTCCTTCATTTCAGTGTCCTGTGACAAAGCCAGTAAGAGATTGTCATGAGAAAGAGACAGTGTATTGCGTACCTTACTGTCGTATGCATCATTCAATTTCTTGATCCTAGCCAAGCATGAATCGATTCTTTTTTGATATTTTTGTTTTTCTTGCTCCGTGGTGCAGCTCTCAAGGGCACTCCAATGGCGAGCTTGTTGCTTGAGTTCGTGGTTAATGCGTCGCTTATACACCTTTCGCGACATAGTATTTGAATCGATCCTCTCATCCTCTTCCTTCTCTTCCTTCTTTTTCGTCTTGCCTTTAGCAATTCGCTGTTTGATACTTCTCCACTTCAGCTCTCTCTTTGGGGCGAGATGTAAACGCAATAATATGCGAATAACATAGTTCAATGTTCTGTGGAACATCCGGCCTTCGTACATATTCCGGAAGTTCACAGCTATCTTCCGCAAGCCAGCCGCAATAGTGTGCGATAAACCTTGTACAGGTGATGCAAAACTACTGACATCAAGTCTTGGCATAAACTGTTGCCGGAGTGGATGGGCCCGAAAACCAGCTCTGGATTCGTTCTTTCCCAGCAACTCGGAATGCAATATCTGGAGACGAGCTTGGGAGAAGAGGTCTTGCAGATCTGCGATATCATTTCTTGTAGTCCTGTCGTTCCGCTGGAAAGGTTCGATAATGTCTACTGGCGGTGAGCATGCCTCAATGCTTTGAGGGATTGTGGTGTCCCGAAATTCAAAGTTCTTTGGAAAAACCGTTGAAAGGGAGAAGGCTCTTGCAGCATCCGTTACACTGACACTTCCGTTGCCGTCGACTTGTAATGACTTCTTGGCATAGCACAGCACGCACGCACGCACGCACGCAAAATGGCGGTAAAGTTACTTAAATCTTCGGTTATGATTGATGTATGGTGATCCAAAGTCTCCAGGAAAACTTCTTGGTTCAAGTCTTTCGCAAGCATACTTCGGATGGGCACAGTGCAGACGCGAAGGACCTTTGATCCACTCGCATCTTCTTCTTTTGATTTTTCTTCTTCATCGGATCCTTCGTTTTCTGCAATGACAAATGGGCATATTCTTCATATAGCCTTTCAAAGTTTTCCGTAACGAAGGTCATCCACATGTGAGGATCAGCTTTTCTGCAAATCCTACTGATATCCGTGCTGGTAACGTTGGACTGATAGCAGTCCTTGGCTATCTTTGCCGCTCTTACAGCTGAACCAAACGGCCACCTCTGTGCGCTTTGCATCACGTTATTGAAAGAACCTTCTTGGTCCATTTGGTTCGCTAATTTGACTATCTGGCGTTTCACTTCTTCTTCGAAAGCCATCTTGGTGCTCTGGGTCACGATTCGTTCTTCTTCATCGGCCCATTCTCTTTTCCTTTTACGTGTGCTTGCAGTTGTGCTATCAGAACGTACTTTGGCAACGCCTTTGATCATTGTGATGAAGAAAAAAAAGATAGAGAGGAGGAAAAAAAATGGATGCTCTTTATTCAACGAAAATGGTCGCTATTTATATTTTTTTTCGAATGCTGCCGCAGCTGCTGCGGTTGGACATGCTGCGGTTCAGCTTGAGGCAGGGGGAACTTGGTCCAAGCAACGACAGACAGGTGCCGTACCCGGACGTCTTCGATAAATCAATATCCTCGATATACCGTTCGACTATTGAATCACGGATTTACTTTTTGCAGGCGTATGTAAAGTGATCGATATAACTCAACTGTATGCTTGATATAACGATCGCATTTTTCCGTCTTGAACTCTGTCGTATATCGCGCAAACACTGTACCTGTTTCACTACCTAACTTTGTGTTCTGAATATCAATCGTTTTACTGTGGTCACCATTACGCACCATGTTCCAGTTCGGTTGATGGGTTTCAGAATCAGGGGCTACAGAATACACACTTCCTGATCTGAGCTATGGTATGATCATCTGTTATGATCTGTTATGGTCTGTGATGACATAGCTGACAGTAGACTATCATGACTTTTAAGCTCCGCTGGAAGAGGTATTGTGCATTACATAGCAAGTGCAACGGTAGCCTTCAATTAATGAAGCGTATTTTCCTTTACTTGTAGTTGAGGCTATTATTCGAAGTACAAGAGAGCATACTTTACTTGACGGCAAATTCCTAATGTTACATACAGTAATCTGTTTCATTCCGGAGGCCTTAGCTCGAATCTGTTATCATAAACATGCAATTTGGCTTCGAACGGTGCGTATAACGTATTTTTGCCTTTATCGTCGACTGGGAGCTTCACCGGGCGAATATGCGTAGCCAACTAGAAACAAGAAACAAGTTTTAATTCACTAAAGACCTTCTTGGTATCTAACCATTGTTTACCTGCTCAGAAATGGAGACTTTAACATAGCCATCATCCAATGGAATCGAGAGAACGTCGCCTGCACGATAGACGTGGGTCCGTGCTCCTGGGCGCTCGCGCTCCAACGTTTCCTTGAATGACTCTGAACTGGGAACAGATGGAATAACCAAGTGCTGTTTTAAAGACGTTGGCTGCTCTGCCATTGCCAACATGGACCAGAGCTCGCGCAAACTGAGCCGAGTGTCTAGTGGAATCCACTCCACAGCCATTCGCAAATTCCGCGGTAACGGTGAACAGAGTTGCTTCGTATCTTTACATATCCTTTAGTGACTACAGAAGAAAGTAAGGTTTTGCCTATGAAAGTCTTACCAGTCAGTATACACCGACACCGTTCTGTGGATCCCCAGTGCTGCAAGAACCACGCCGCACTGCCTTTGTCAAGGCAAAGGGGATCACTTGTAAACACAATACAAGGTCTCTTGAGACCTTGTTGGGGTATCTGTCCAGCTTCCATGGTTTTGATAGCCACTAGCGCTCCTGTTTGTAGCAGATCACCGTGAGGTAAGGGCATCTGGGATTCATCCAAGAGGTTCTGGCGCTCCATCGTCATCCTGGGCCAGGCTTTTGTTAGAAATCTCTTTGCCCACACTAACTTTTGATAAATAGAACGCTTACCATTCACCACAAATATTGGCATATTGTAAGCTTCGAGTTGCAATAGGACTCACGGCATACAGACGAATTTCATGGGCTTCATGGCCAATAGGCATATTCATTGCTTTTAGGTATACAGTCAAGTCTGCAATAAGATCAAAGATCGTTTCTGTCATGGAAATGGGAAATAAAACATTGTTGCCTTCTTGCAAAGCTTGCGCTTGTATGGATAGACAAGCCGTTAATCAATCTCTTGAGCGGCTTTTTGTATTTCTCTTGCTATACATTACCTGTATTTGCTAGCACTCTCTTTCGGGCATGGTGATAAGGATGGGTTTGTCCCGTATCTTGAGGGGAGCAGCGCACATTGCTGACAAGAATCACGTCTGCCTTATTAAATATAGAAGTATCCAATGGTGCGGGATGGAGATCCGACAGAGCAGTGGAATAAGACATGAATACAATTTTTCGGGACATGATTTCCAGGACCCAGTTGGCACCGCCCAAGCAATAGCCTGAACTATGTGGGATGAATGTAGTATCGTACCGTGACTAGGAAGGAACGGGAAGATGTGAGAAGAAAAGAGTCCGCTGTCAGAATACATAAAAGAGACTTTACCACCGCTTCGGTGTACCGAACTGGGTGAACTTTCTTTAGGCATTCCGTAACATCTTTAAGTGTATACAGGCTTCGCCAGCCTTCCGGTACTTGAAGCGCGTTTTTTCCGGAACTTGTAAAGTAATATGGAGCACCGGGGGCCATATTGGAATCATGTTGATGATAACTCAGGAGCTCCTCCATACGTTGTCTTTTCTTATGTATATGAGTAGGTATTCAGTATACAGAATCAAAGGAAACTATAATCCCCTCTCACTTTCATATGAGAGATGAAAACGGACCTAGCAAACTCTATGGTTGGCTCAGTAGCAAGGATTCTTCCTTTGTATCCCAGATATTCTGTCAAGTACGGCAGACCGAGCATCATTTCACTGTTTGCGATAATAACCACGTCAATGCTATTCACATCCACCAAGCTAAAATTGGCTGTTCTAAATGCATAGCCAGCATCGCCATAAGCAGAAGCAGCAGGAGCAGTGAGTTTTCCAATATCATGAGGACCATATTTCGCAAGAATGGACCCAAGATGGTCAAACTCCTCTTCCTCCTCATCTTGGTCAGTTGTTCTTTTGGGATGCTGCTGAATGCCTTGAAGTAAACTTAGGGCTGCAATATCCAGTGGACAGTTGAACAAGATAACGTTATCTGCAATTTCTACAATAAAAGTGCTCGGTCGTGACCCGTCATGATCAATGCATCGAATCTCCATTACGTCGTCGCTGAAAATGTACGCGTTTCCGCCTGGAAAAGAGGATAGTGGTCTACAACTTCATTCTGCCACAATTTGTGACTGCAAATGAAGGTCGAAGTCGAACTCAACTCGACTCGTGGTGAACCCTACTTCTTTCCAACCTTCATAATAATAATAGAATAACGTGAATGCGTAATTTGTAGATCAAACACATCCATATTCCGTTAGTTCATTGTATAAAGAAAAGTGTATTTGCATTCATTGACTATCTTAGAAACAGTGGCGAAGGACTTCTTCCAGACGTTTTGTGCATGGTCATTCTCACTTAATGCCCCAATAGACTTCAATCGTGTTTCGGCCTAAGTATACATAATGCATTAAGTTTTAGCAGCACAGATAGCTATACAATGTACTGTTTATTGATTGAACATTTGCGTCACTCGAAATACATTTTACATCAACCGCAAGCCGAATTTGCGCTAACATACGATTAAACATTACGCATATGAGAAACATGTTTTACG
>JSYX01000578.1:0-22149 GCA_000787465.1 Thermomucor indicae-seudaticae | reverse complement strand
TTCAACCATCATTCAGTAATCTTGCCCTTATACACGTCGTCGATAGACTTTGTACTTACCTCCCCAACGGGAAACTCCCGAGGGGGTATGGCTGCACCTTCCGCAGCGGCCTGCCAGAAGAAGTTGACAACAATGTCTTAATTTATGGACAGCAGATATACTTACTATGCATACCGCAGGGAGCATTTACGCCGAGAAGGGCCAGGACAGAGGTCATGCAGGCTAAGAGAGATAAGTATGTTACTCCTCAGATCATGCAAAATATCGAGCAATTTACCGGGGTCAGTGTCAAAGCCAAAGCCAGAGAAAGAGAGAAACGCACTGCACTTGTCTTTTTATATGATTTTTCCGCACATCGTCTCAAATATTGACGCATGTTGTTCCTTCTGTTCGAGAATTCATAATGATCGAAAGCGTATACATGACGAGGACACACTTCTCTTAGACGTGATCTGTTACGCAGCAAGTCGAACTCACAGAAACATACCATGAGCCTTCCGTAGCGTAAAAGGTTTTTATTTCACTTTCGAAATCTATTTCGGTTTCACCGCGAATCCTGGTTAAAGCATCGCACAAAATTCACTTGAAGATGCTGCAAACACTGCCAAAATGAGGACGCAAAAAAGTTATTCAAAAACCAGTATTTATTCGCTTGTGAAGTTTCGAGGACAAGACCTTCAGAGACAAATCACTAAAAAGAATTCACTGGATATGCTCCCCTTGTGAAGCTGGAAGCTTTACTAGGCATATGTGACATTAATCGAGTCCATAGCGCAGTCGATATTTTATTAATTATCCATTTTGTAACGCCTTTGAGAGTTCTTCAATATATACTAGCCGATAGATGACCGATGACCCTGTGAAGCCTCCCTCAGAGAATATCAAGCTTCCTTCAATCAGCCATACTGTATGTTGAATTTTATCCGTCAACAAGTCATCAATTAGACGGTTGTTTATTGCGATATCGCTATTAGATCTTTCAGTCCTTCTTCTTCATCATTGGTATACATCAACTGCTCGTTGCTTTTAATGCTTTGACGACACTGAAAATCAGCGAAGGCTGTATGGATCAAGTGACGTCGATTTTTGCGCGCAAACGGACGGACAGACAGAGAAAAGCGCAAATCGGAATGAACTAAATGCCACGCTTCACTGGACAATAAACTCATTTACTCTCTTTCCGTGTGCTGCGTATGAACCATTCTTATATGCAGACACGGAAAATATTAACCATGATTTCGCTTTGGAGTATACGGACTCATTGGTTCTTTAGCATTTTTGCTATGATTTCTGTATAATTACAGCTCACTGCTGATTTGTTATGAGAAGAACCTACAGTACACTACTCAGGGTTTCTTTCTTGCATCAATATCATTGACAGTATGTTTCGTAATGGTTGCTGTTCGTTTTTTGTACAACAAAGGTCATAATGTCGAAAAACTGGGTAAAGAATTCAGCTGAAAATCGTGCACCTAATTTTGGCTAGGACTTTACCATTCATAAACCGATCAGCACGTCAGAAATACAAGAAAATGTCTAGATTATTCCGGCTCATTAGCCGCAGGCGAATAGTAAGCCTGGAGTGTAAGTGACGTTGGTAAGCTACAGTCGCATAACTTCACCTAACTTGACGAACCGATTTCCCTAAAGATATGTTCTCCTAGTTAAGTAAGTTGGACTGCTTTATAATTTGCAATAGTGCTTACATATCTTAATATGCATCACGAAAGCTCAAGCTGGAACGCCTGCCTTAATGTCAGAAAAACATTGTAAAAATTGTAGCGAAATTAGCATTGCTGGAAAATGAGTTGTCATCCACGTTGACCAAACAAACACGCGCATTTTTGTTGTGGAAATCTGGCTTTGACTGCTTCTATATTGGATAAAGCCTCAAAAATAGAAGAACGAAGCGTTTGGTGGCTTGTAGTTTACGTATTACATTTGACGGGTACATTATCGTTTATCAGAGATGACAAGGAAGTTTGTAGATACACCTTTCTGCGCATGCTTGACATCACAATACGCTTACATCATGCTTAAGTAAAGGGCAAAATGCCTTTCGTTTGGAGGGAAATGCTAGAAAAGGAGGTAAACTTAATATTAATATCTTGGCTTTTCACATGACAGGAATCGTTACACCTTACTAGTCATTGCCAAGGTATCAAAGGAAAAAGTTAATTTATAACAACGACGCTTACTCAAGGTGGTCTTTATTTACTGTCATCAGCATTATGATTTTTCTTTGATAAAAATGGCTTCATTCGGAAGAGAAGTTAAATATACACGCGTTCAGGTTTAAGTCATACTTGAGCAGCCCTAGACTACAGGTTTATAGCTGAAGATAAGCGTAATTGAAATTACAAATTAGACAAAATGAAAATGAAGTCTGCGCAGAAGGAAGTGTAAATTAACACAAAGTGGAAAAAAAGTTATTGCAAGACGAATATACAATTAGCACGTTTGTCAGTTGCAGGAATATCCAGTATCCATACCCGTAACACGCACCGCAAAGTGATGGGCACGACCCATTCAGCTGCCCCTGCCGATTAGGCCCGAATTCGACCAAGACGTCCTCGATGAAAGGGGGAAAACCTAGGATCAAGAAGTTAAGATCAGCGTCGATCAAGCGCGAAAAATCAAACGAGCTTACATCAAGGAAAGATTGATAAACCTGGTTTGCCTTGTATTCACGGGAAGGCTCACGACTGTTATGCTAGCATCAGACAATATCAGCACTGTAGCCTTAAGCGACAATTCGATGCAGTACAGTACCTTTTGGCTTTGAAGTCCAATGTCACTACTTGACAAAGGGCGTGTAAAGCCTCAGTTCTTGAATGGTACACTTAACAGCTTCGAAACTTGGTAAAACTTGCTTATTTGGGAGGAGTTCTTGCAGTAACAAGCTTGTACAATTCGGAAAGAAAGAGGACTTGAAAAGTAATGGAAGAGAAGCTGGTTCTAATATACTCTGACTGAAACCAACAGTGTTCGTGTCGTGGCGTATCTGATTTCTGTTTTACGTTGAAATGTCTGGAATTGTCAATAACCACGGTCCACAGGCCTTCCACCGTCTTTATCATTCCGTATGATAAGTATTTGCATCCAAAATTTCAGAAGACTTCAGTCACGTGCATGCCTTGGGGAGGGGGACCGATCGCTCTCGTTTCCTCTTTGTACAGCTCTTGCTGGTTCTTGGGCCAGCTTTGATCTCTGCCTTTCAATTACTCCGTGTGTTCTCTTTTTTTTTCACCCTTCTCATGGTTTCCGCCAAAATTGTGGCAAAGCTTCAAGCTAGGCAGGATGAAGCAGTTCAATTGGCAGAGCTCCATTCAAGGACAGCAGCGACTTTATCCCGGAAAGTTAATAACGGCAGTAATAATAATAAGGACAGACGCTTAAACTGGCGGCCAATACCAGCTTCACCGACAATGGAGCCTACCACGGAACACGTAAGCGTGATTATCGTTTAGTTGATCATTCTCAGTTTAACCGGGAATTAACAAACTTTGCAAAGCCAAAGTTGAGACGAGATGAAAAAGGTAAAAGCCGAAAGCATAAACTTCGTTCATTAATCCAGTATTCAAAGAAACATTGTCGTTCTAGAACTCATTCGTCGGTACGCGAACGAACCACCTTCGTTGGTACTTCATTTGTACCCGACGTACTTCAAGTTCGAACATGAGGTAACGCGCAGCAAAAACTGAAGCCAGGCTATATAGTACCGTCGTTAACTAGACAATATCGCTCAGGACGGTTTCTTTTCATATAAGAGCCAGTTTAAGGTATGTAGGCGGTTTTGTTCTCGGTGATCCAAGCGTTTAAAGTTATCCTTAGGACTTCCTTGCACATATCAAAGAAAAACGGTTACCACCAGACTTGATGGATGTTTTCGATCAGGCTGCATGTCGTTATTACGAAGGTAGACTTGCGTTATTCAGTAAATGAGGAAAGTGTACTTAAATCGTCCTTAGGCTGCTTAATAGTGGAAATCCACGACCATCGCAAATCAACGACTCAACAAGATTCCCAAGAAGATATCAAGCGTGTAGTGATGCATCCGACTCCAGAAAGTATGTGGACCGATATTTTACTGTTAAACGAAGAGTGGGGTTATCCGTGGACAGAGGAGATTGCCCTGGAAATCGAATCTCAATTACTGGTAGGAGAGATATCAGGAATTGTACTCATAGGTGTCAGGCTGACAGGTCAGTTAGCTTGCTACTGAAGAGCCCTTGTGTCTTGATCCATCATTTCACGTAACACGTCTGAGCAATGCTTTGGAGAATTCGACCGGTCAGCGTAAAGTGAAGAAGAAGCAAAAATGGAATTCTTTGGAGCGTGAACAGAAATTGGCAAAGAAAGCTGAGAACAACCAGCTCATGACTCTGATGGATAAAGTAAGTAATTTTAGACTGATCATTGCTGCTGCTTTTATCTGACTAGTGCTTAGCGATCGAAACGCTCGTTTCCCTTTGAGCCGAGGTTTGTATCTTGTCGTCAAGAGTCATGAGTTATATCTTACATATTCTTTTCTTTCAGTTTTGGAAAGCTTTCCTTCGTGCAGGAATGGAGAACGAAGAAACACAAGTCGGCGAGCGAAGCGTTGCCCTGCCTTGAAGCAAAGAAGTTTCCCAAAAGTACGTATTATAGGACTGTTTTAATGATTTCGGAAAGGACTTATGAATAATCTGTGTAGCTGGTCGTAAAACAGTATTTGAACCGCCTACTTTACCGGACGGTCGTAAATGCGTTCGAACTATACGATTTGAAAGAACTGAAGGCGACAGTAAGTGGATTTATCTTACAAAAGCGACGTATTCTAACTGTACCCTAGGAATTGTATATACCGTTGTTAATCTTTACGTACGGAACGGGGAATATGATGGAGTTTTCCGCTGGGGAACTACTTTGGATACGAGTCTAAATGGCGGGAATATCGAGTATGTATCATGTAGTATTACTATATATTATGCGTTCAAGAATCTAACAGTGCTTAGGTTCAAGATCGGTCCGGAATATCTTATGGAAACATACGTCGTGCATCTGAAAACAATGTATGGGCGATTCAACAAACTTGTCTGTGACAATAACCTCGCAAACCCTATTCCACGATCCCCATCTGTTGCAGCAAGATTAGCACAGGCTGCACAACACCCGCAATTGAACTACCAACTACAGTCTGCTAGTATTCAGCAACAGCTGCAAAATCAGCAGGCGCGAGTTATGCAGCAAACGAAACCCATGCCCGCGCATCAACGGAATTTCTTCGTTCAAGCCCCGGCGGTTCAGGCACAAGCTCAAGCACAAGCTCAGGCACAAGCTCAAGCACAAGCCCAGGCGCAAGTACAGGCTCAAGCTCAGGCGCAAGTACAGGCTCAAGCTCAGGCGCAAGTCCAGGCTCAAGCTCAAGCGCAGGCTCAAGTTCAAGCCCAGGCTCAAGCTCAAGCTCAAGCCCAAGCTCAGGCTCAAGCCCAAGCTCGAGCGCAAACACAAAGCCATATGCAAAACCAAGGTTCCACACAGACTCAACCTCACACCCCGTCTCAAACATTCATGCAACAACTACAATCGCAAACACAGGGCCAACCACAGGCTCAGAGCGGCATAAGTCGTACTGCCACTCCTTCTCAAACTCATATACCTACGCCAACTCAAGGCCATATGCCAACTCCGGCGGCCGGTCACGCCTCCCTCCCTCGACAATCGATTGGAATTACCAATACACCTGCAGCTATGAAAGCTCAACCAACTCCTTCGCAAGCACACGCACAGCTTGCTTCACAACAACATATGTCCCCTATGCCTCCACAAATGAATATGCAGTCTTTAGCCCTTCCTCCTCGAACGACTACACAAATGGCAACGCACGGGCCTACGGGTACCGTTCCACAACAAAATCATGTACAACCAGGAACCCCACACAATGCAGCAGCGCTTTTGAACATGAGCATGTCGGCTGGTCCAGGACGGCCACCTATGAGCGTCGCAAATGGGCACGCAACGAACGCAGCAATGGCTAATATGCTAGGCAACAGTGGCCAAACGCAACAAAGCATGTCAACCCAAGCTTCTATCCAGCGGATACAACAACTTGTACACAATGGATCCTTACCCATTGCGACAGCGCAGCAGTTGTTGAGCCAATTAACAAACCCAAACAATGCTTCGTTACCACACCGTCAACAGCTGCAACAAGTGCTCGCAAATGCTGTACAGCAACAACAGCAGCAAATGCTCGGAAACCAGCAGTCGCCCCAGCAAGCATTTCAACAGCAGCAAAGAGTAAGTAAACGACGGTAAATACTGGTAAGTCTTTTATCTAAACTGACATTGTTAGGCCCAGGCTGTTAATATGCAGATGCTGAACGGGACCCAGCAGCAGCAAACCCAACAAAATGGTAAGCTTATTTTTCCCTCCACATTTTTAACGACACAACTTTGACATGCCAATGCAATTTTGGTATAGCTTTGCAGCAGATTTTGGCGCAGTTAAGTCCGCAGCATCAGCAGCAAATGCGCGCATTGATACTTCGGCGGCAGCAGTTGGTGCAGATGCTTAGTCAAGGTGCAATTACGCAGGAAGCTTACCAGCAAGCTGCCCAACAAATCCAACAGCACCAGCATCTGATTATCCAACAGTATCAGCAACAACAGCAACAACAGTTGCCTCAGCAGCAACGCCAGGCACAGCTGCAGGCGCAGCAACAGGCGGCTGCTTTAGCAGCGGCAGCAGCAGTCCGTGCGCAAGCGCAACAGCAAGCTCAGCAAGGGCGGACACCTCAGGTACAAGCACAACAGTTGCCGAACGCGCTGGCGAATTTGAACACAGGCCAGATGTCACCACAGCAAGCTCAGCTATTGCAACAGATCATGCTGCAACAACAACAGCAACGGGCTTTGCAAGCCATGCGCGGTGCTGGCCGTGGGCAGCAACCGCAGCAGGTGTTGACTAATCAGCAATTGGCTATGTTTAATAACCTGAGGAATAACGCTATTCGGATGCCGCAGATGCAGCAGCAGCAAGCCGGTGCGAGTTTGCAGGACCTTAACCGTTTACAGATGATGGCGAATATGAATCGGGAGCGCGCCGCAGCAGCGCAAGCAGCGGTCGCAAATGGCCAACAGCAATACCCTATAAATTTGCAGCAACTTCAACAGCGCGGGTTGTTAATGCAACAGCAGCAGCAGCAACAACAACAACAGCAGCAGCAGCAGCAAGTACCTCATGGCATGGGACTGACAAATAACGATCCATCATCATCACAGCAACAATAATGTACGGTTTTATAGTCTCTAATGTTTTCAAGTTCTTTTGTATATTTTTTGACCTTGCTACATAGCACCAACATGGACATCGGCGGGAAAGCATTGTTTGGATTCATTCATTGTAACGCAAAATGCGGTTACGCTTTAAAGTGACTTGTCCAAGAAAGGGAAATGTTTTTTTTCATGGCAACCAAAAGAGCTTGATTGAATTCTTAACACAACTCTTTTGTTTTTCTTTAATGACACCTAACAGTATGACTGTCGACGAGCAACAGGTTGCTGCGGTCACAGACATGTCCTTTACTGGACATTTTTGGGTACGCTCGTGTCGATATTTGAAAGAAAAAGTTCGGTGCTGACGGAAATATCTCAGTCCTGTGGAAGGCAGGGGATGGATCAATTAATTCAGCGTATACAAACATCGTACGATACCATGGAGTCGTTATATAATCTCTACAAGGAGAGGTCCGTTGCGATTGCTGGACGAATTACGTGAACACTGAGTCTGAATATTGCTCGATTGAACATATAGGGCGCGTCTGGAGCTGGAGTTTGGTCAAAAGTTAATGGAACTGGAGTCCAAACAGTCGTCATTGGGTCAACAACGACAAGAAGCGCTGATGGTCATACAACAAGAGCTGAAGCAGTCTGCAAAATCGCATATAGATATGTCCAGTCGTCTAGAAGAACAAGTAGCTGGTGAGTTGATGATCTGGATTGAAAAACAGCGCAAAAGGCTGGACGAGGTAAGAGTAAGAGAAGAGGGAAGAGTAATTATAAACCGTCTGATTTCGCTGATGATAGCTACGAACTCGGCTCGAGGCGTGCTATAATCGACGACAACAGAAGATATCAGCGCTGCTAAAGGCACGTACTAATCCAACAGGTAAGATGATGATTTGTGCACACATGACTTCTCGAAGGGCTAAAGAAACTATTTTAAGCCATGACACAGGCAGAGCAAGCCGTGCAGGAATGGAATGAGACTTGGATAAAAGCATGCGAGGTAATGAAAAAGGTTTGAGGTTAGCAGTAAGCAGGATGTGTAACAGTTCCGCCTACATAGCAATTGGAACAGTGGGAGCAAGACCGCATAGAGTTTTTCGTTAGCAATGCATGGGATTATGCGAACCTGGCATCAGCCAGACTGCTTGTGCAAGATGAGGTAATGCTGCCAGGAACAGGTGCAGCTCTCCGCACCAAACTGATGCAGCAGGCTTGCTTTTCTATAGTGGTGCGAAATTATCAGGAAGCATCTTGAAGAATGCAGTGTGGAAAAAGAGATCCAACGATGCATCCAGGAATGCGGCACGGGTACAAAGAAGCCTTGCGTCACTGATTATCTGGACCATTTTGCTCAAGAGAACATCCTCAATAAACGACTCCCACCACGGCCACGCACTATAAGCAGCAGCTCCCAAGCAGAGAAAAAGCTACCGGCTGCTGCCGCCGCCGTTGCAAGCACAACGGTGAAGCGAAAACCAGTAGACAAATCACTCGGCTCGTTAGAAGAGTTATTGAAAAAGTTTGAAACTACCACCAATAACGAACCGAAACCACCACCACCAGTTAGTACTACCACCACCAAGATGTCAACGAACCGACCACTGTCGAGCCCGAAATTGCCAAACAAAGATACGAGACCACCACTGAGTGAAATGGCAAATCAATCATCATCATTATCTAGAAAAACCTTGGATTTGGCTTCAAAGAAAGAACAAGTAGAAGACAAACCAGTAGCGCAATGCCCGTCCATCCCCCACCAACAGTCAATCAAAAGTTACTCACCTGTTATTCCCCAACAGCCACAACCACAACCCAGCAGTTACTCGCCTGTTATTCCTCCACAACCACAACCCCAAGCCAGCAGTTACTCGCCAGCTATTCCTCCTCAAACGCAACCCCAAGCTAGCAGTTACTCACCTGTTGCTGCTCAACCACAGGCCCAACCTACCAGTTATTCGTCGATGCATCCGCAAAACTATTCGCCAGTCACTCAGCAACAATTACCCGCCCCAGTGTCGCCTGTCCAGCAATACAATAATGCGGGGTGGTACCCAAGCGAGGACCCGGGACAACGCAATGACACCATGACGTATCAGCAACCACAACAACAACAACCGCCGAGATCACCCCGACCACAGGCCCTTCACATCAACCATAATAACAACAACAATAATAATTCATATGCAGCACCTCGATCACCGGTAATGATGTCTTCTTCTCCGTCACCCATCATGCATCCTGCAAGCAGCAGTAGCCCATATTTGCCACCCACACACTCCGCTGCACCTTCGCCACGCCCTATTACTCCGCCTCCTCCTCCTTTTATGGAATGGCAAAGACAATTGCCAGATGGACGAATTGTCTTGTTCTGGGGTAAAATGTTTGATTCATCCTCCCGCGAGAGAAAGTTGGAATTCATCTGGATTTATCTAATAGTGCGTGCCAAATATGACTACTTGGCCAATGACGAAACGGAAATCAGTTTTAAACGTGGCAGTTTGTTTGCTGTCACGGGAGAATCGGAGGACAAAGGCTGGTGGATTGCGGAGCTCTGGGATGAAACGTGGCAATGCAGTGTAGGATCAGGTTGCATTCCAAGCAATTACATGATGCCTGCTTAATATTTGGCTAAAGAAAAGAGAAATCTTGGTTTTATAATAAACATATACAAATTGAGAAAGAGCAAAAGAAGAAAAAGAAGTGCGGCTCTAAGAACGGAACTTTACACAAAGGTGTATAGAAAGTAGTAGTAGTAATAATGACACTGTAGACTTGTATATATATATATATATATATATATATATAAAGGATGGATAGCTCGGTAAGCAATCGTCATCGTCAGCAAGGAAGAAAGTAAGCATGAGAAGTACGTAATGGATATGTACATAAAGAGATTAGATTTCTGAAAGGAGAGAAGGATATAGGCCTATACACACACGACGCATAGCGAATGGAGGGATGTCAAAAACAAAGAAGAAGGATCGAAAGTTGGTAGTGCAATTGCAACAAGGTTTTTCTCATCTTCGTGCGTAGCGGCACCAAAATTCATGGCTATACAAGAGAAAGACCGGTCAATCCATCACCCATTCTTTTTTGGCCGCGTGAATGACAGTTGTACCTGAATCGAGTAACATCCACGCCACAGCAGTGGCAGAAAGCATAATGATGATAATCGCCGTTGAGTGGCGCAATTTTGTGGTGGCAAAATGTCATATTTTCCAAGAGTTAAGAAAAGCCAACTGTCAAGTAACAGGAACGGGGGCCGTGGCCTTATATATATAACAATGATACGCGCGCGCGCGCGCGCGCACGCAAATGGATCGCCTTGAACTCCAATTACAGTTCCGCATGCACATTGAGGTCATTTGCTTCTCTAATAAGGCATATTGGCCTACTTTTTCGGTCCTTCTCCGGTCTGTAAAGACCGATCGCAATCACACGAGGGCATAGCTTTGTTTGCTGCAGGGTCTTTGTAGATCTACACTGTCTTCATTGGTGAGGTTGACTCCCCATTTGCATTGATAAACCTAAAGAGAACGACTATGGAAAAGGGCGGGGGAAATTGATAGTGACGCTTTTGCCTGTTGTGATATTAGAAATGTGGCTTAATGATACAATCATGCTCGTTAGAAAAGGAAACTTTTCTTGTCTTGTCGTGCCCAGTTCCGATCATATATGATATCGAGATTCATTGTGAACAACAGCTGAGTTTTTTCCTCTCGTCGGCAAGAGAGACCCGTCGGAAATTGGGTTCGGTAGCCCCACCGGCTTTCCGGTTACCACCAGCTCTCGTGTGACATAATCTGTCATTTTCTCCTTGCTTTTCAGGGACACTTCAGGGACTACTACAACGCATATGTCCATTCGGCCTATGGAAAGTAAAATCAGTAGTACAGGGGTCGTCTAAATCGTGGTTTATTCCTTGAACAGGACAAGTCCTGCCCCGGTATATATTCTTTAAGCTGTTCTTCATTTAGCCAGAAACCGAGATCAGATACATAATGCTCGGTGACAGATCATCCGCGCTTCCAGGTTGGGATAATCGTTTGAAGGAGATATTGCTTGAATTACTCATGGCATTACTAAATTTACGAAGTGCCATCCAATCTCAATCAGTCATACGTTCGACGGTGTGGGCTTTTACGCATAGTTGCCTAGCGCACAACGATAGTTTACTATTGAACTTATGACATAGTGCCCTTCATTAGCGATGCCATTTGGAGAGCACACTCACTGAAATGTCGCCGTACCTAGTATATATACCCTATCAAACATCGATATATCGCGAGTACTGGAGTTCGGATCCGTCTCCAGAACTGCCTATAGAGCCGTCGATTGCTACTGCATGAAGCACAATTGATGCAGTTATTATTGTTTGTGTTGCGAGATGAGACCAGTATTTATTCTTCGAAGAAGGAAGGAAGAGCTTCTAACTTAGTCATGGTGACATTATTACAGGAGGAATTCAATGTCCAACCCCTCTACTCCCTATTGTATGTTTACATACGACAACAGTAAATCAAACTTTTTAGTATACTTGCTGTTAGATATATTTTTCGAGGCTTGCTTTATATTGACACACGCTTATTGATCAATACATTCGATAATGATAGACATTATTTACGGGTCGTATGGACTTTGTCTACCGCTCCTATAGCCTTTATTGTGTTTGCAGCATTGGAGCAATCTTCAGAGACCGTTCCGAAACTCTAAGTTAACTTACCTGTACGACGCTGTCGCAGAAGAAAGGCTCCTTGCAAAGCATTCATACAACATGTCATCGGAACACTAACTTCCGATCCAGCTCAAGCTCGGCACTTTTGTAGCGCACATTGTTGCTTGCTTAGATATGTACCTCTCGAGTGAATTAATCAAAAGTGCATCCAGAGAAGAAACGTTTCCATTCTCAGTATAACGTATCGTTATGTACGAATTAAGTATAACGAAGTCAACAAGAAATAAGCGTTTAAAGAACTTGATTAATGGTCGACATCACTTGTTGCTTAAAAGTTTAGTTTGACTCCACAGAAACTTACCACGAGGCTCACAAGCTAATCTAACCCAAGCCCGTGCATTACTTCGTAGAAGCACCAAGAATGCTCAAGTAGATCTGATTATTTTCCTTTCGGCCACGGAAATGCAAATATGGGGATCGAATGACACATTGCAAATCTTGGACAAAAGGAAAATGACGTGCTAATAAAGGACTTTGTTGTTGTTGAGATATTGAGATTGCTGCTATCCAAAGGGAGGAAGAGAGTGTGAATCGCTACTAAAACTCATCTACTGAGCATGGCTTCCCTCAGTACGACCATTGCGAAAGCTCCGAGGATGAAAGAGTGAACTACGAATTTACGACGGCTATCGTTCCTTATGTTTGAGGCTCATGATCCGGATATACTTCGAACTCGGTAGCCTGCAAAAACGGAAAACAAGGTTGTACACAGAGCGCACATCAAGGTAAAGTCATTTTGCTGGAGTGGGAATTTCGGCCACGAGATGCAGTACGTGGTCGAAGCTGAACGGGGTTTCCTGTGCGGCCACTTCTAACCAGAAATTGGAAGCGTCGGTCATGCTGGATCCGCCCAAGTATTATGTGTCAGTCAGTGCCTTAATGATGATCTGATAAAGGGCATCGATCATGAAAGCCAATGGGAACTTTAACGCCCCGAATCACCTTAAAAAGCGTCATGATATAACGCCCCCACCCCCCAGTAAAGGTGGGATTTTGCCTAGTAACACACACTCCTTCTCTTTCTCTCTTCTTTTGTTCACTATGCCTTCCATACTGGAGACGCTTGCACCAGAATTACTCTTTCATATTTTGTCGTTCATGTCCCTTGTGGAGGTCTACCGGATACGGTCTGTGTCCAAAGAATGGCAGCACATTGCGGAAGAGCACATTTACTCTCGGATTCGTTCACAGCATTGCGCTGTGCAACTCCGGATAGGCAAGAGTGATCAGCTCACCGTGAATCTGCTACCGCATAGCTACGATGCCAAGGACCGCGTCATAGAGTTTCGTCCGACATCTGGAACCATAATGCTTCCGACGGAGCACAGTGCTTCACTTCGACGACTGCAAATTCGATTCTGCGAATGGCCAAGACAATGGAATCCTCCAGAGTCACCACTTTCTTCAAAAAGGAATAAGGACAGACTCGATGATATCAGCTTGGAAGAACGAGCGGCTATTCTATTTCATATGCATTACAATCCTGCACTGGAGCGTGTGTACGAATTGCCGCCATGGTCCAAACCGCCAGAGGAGCATTATGTGGGCGACAAGAGTTTGATCTTGGCCCTGTCCTATATCCCTTCTTCCAGTAGTAGCCATGAAGAGACCTATGGATACCCCAACTCAACCACCGCTGTACCCATTCTGCACCACCCGCCTTGTATTCAAGTGCGTTGGCTCAGGGTCACCCTGGCATGGATCTTGTCTGGCATGAATTCCGAGATAGCGCCGACCCAAATTTATCCTGAGCGCTATGCTCGTCTGGATCAGGCTCTGGCTCGCCATGGCTTCTTCAAGTACGACCCCTTGTCAGAACCTGTACTATCCCACATTGTGGACCTCGACAGCGACAAATTTCCCACGGCCGATGATGATGTACCGCACGCGTTACTGGAGTATGTCCAGACACACACGCATGAGTGTCACACAAGGTTGTCACGGCTTCAGCATATGCTCGAAGGCGCAGGAGTGGACGCGGATGTGCTGTGGAAATACACGTTTGCAAAAAGCTACGTTGTTGGCAATGGCTCTTTGCTTGGCGAAGAGGATGTCGTGCGTCGTATACAGGATTCTGAAGAAGAATGGCGAGTCAGACGCCAAAGCATCATGCGCAGGTTTGGATCCGCCTAGTAACACTTGTCCCTCCCTCTCATTCTCCACCTTGTCTTTAACAAGTCCCCATTCTTTGTGAAAATCATTTCATTACGTGCATTCTATTAACTAAAGGAGATTGACAAACAGGCACCCAATTAGGATAGATATATTGCGTGCGGTTTATTGTTGTTGGAAGATGGGGGTTGTCTGAGCAAAGCTGGCAAACGATATTATTTTAATAGCTGGCGAGAGAAAAGGGGTTGACCCTTGACAGTAAAAAATGTCATTTGGAAACGCGAAGTTGACATTGACTGGATTATTATAAATATCTCACTTCAGACAGGTACTTTTCTTACTTCTCTTTTATCTGTGGTATTATGATGAAACAGTTAAGTTTTCTGGTGTCGCTTCTCTTCTGCTTGTTGTGGCCCCATCTTTCCGTGGTGGCGGATCAAATTATACTTGACGAGCCACCAGAGGGTGTGGTCTATCATGCGGACGGACCATTAAATATACGCTACCGAGGTATATGTACTTTTGCAGCTCAATGGATATATCACATTGTCTTATCAACAACCTATCCAGTGCGGTTCAACGGGATGGCTTCATTGAGTTCCGCAACTGTCGCCCTAGCCAAGAAAGAAACTGGTCAGATAGTGGAATCATTTCCCAACGCAACCTGGAACCGCGGTTCAGATCACAATGAGCCCACGGTGCATCAATTGTGGAATATCCCTCGGCATATGGAGAACGGCTCGTATGTTTTGCGGATAGCCGGACCGTAAGTTTTATGTCTATGAATGGTGCCAAATGAACCATTGTCACTAACTTACTGGCTCCTAGCACCACATATCCGTGCTCACATAATGGAAGGCGTAAGCACGCTATTGGCATGACATGTCCAGCGCTTGCTTAATCACTCCCTTTCTCTGTAGCACCTTACGACCGATGCCGTGCAACGCTTGAAGCATCTGTATCCTTCGTCATACTAAATCCATAAACGCATAATAAATCCTTTTTTCCCGTTTTGGTCGTTAAGCAAAAGAAGGGAGATTTTGGTGAAGAATGTGGTCAGATCATGAAACTTCCTAAACACCCCTCAAAAAGACTCTCCCAATTACTTGGTTTCTTTTTTCCCTTGCTCTTCTTTTTCCTTTTTGCATAGAGACCTACTAAACTTAGACCAATTGACAAAAATGCCCGATGATAAGGATCCTGCTCCTTCGCATGAATTACTGCAAAAGCATAAAATATCCATTGTTACTGGATCATCTCCTCCGCAAGAAGACAGTAAAAATGGACCAGACACGCCAAACCAAACTGACAGGCGGATAGCAAGTCGGTCACCCGTGGTGCGTCTCTTGTCTCATTGTTCACGGACACTGGATTACTGACGAATTCGATCCGGCACATGTTAGATGGCAGACATCGAGGATTCAGTCACCAGCTTACTGCAGTCAACCAAAAAGCTGCTTCGAAGTCTGACAGCTTGGTCCGTTGGCAACATGACGACTGACCACATCATTGAAGTGTATCAGTTGCTCATTACCCATTTCCAAGAAACCGTCAAGTCGTTCGAGGCAGCACATTTGCAAATGAGGTAGGATCAGCCCAGACACCTTGTATATCACCTTTGTCCCAACGAACTGCTCTCTTCATACATAGCGACTTGGCACATATACCCGACGAGCTTTACCAATGCTTACAGGAAGCTCTCGTCCATCCACCATCAATAGCTGTATTAGAGGAACATATGCCAAGAATTCGTGACACGATCCTCCAATTGCTACAAGCGCTCAGGGAGAAACAGGCCCGGCTACGCGACCCTCCGCCAGAAACCCCATCGCGTCGTGTTTCCACAGCTACTACCACTACTACTGCTCGTTCTGTTGCATCCTCGCCGAATGCTTCGCCACGTACAACCATTACAAGCACACGAACATCTTCTTCTATTCCATACCATCAGCAACCGCTTTCTCTTGATGCTCGTAATCAGCGGGAGAGTTTGCCGGTACGGCCACAGTTCGCTGTCGATCGAGCCAGTGATGCTGACGCTTCCTCCTCGGCAGGTAAGAAAACAGTCTATTGCTTCGACCCAATCGCTTGTTGACATTGTAAGGGCAAAAAAAAGGCATGGTGCTTTTCCTGCAAGTAGGAAACCGAATTCGCAAGGTGCATAGTCATCCTCCCCGTACATTAGCGAATCTTCGAGACTTATTTGTGAGCCACTTTTCTTCCGTTGCAGACAATGTCCCAATCAACATTCAGGAACCTGAATCCAAGATTTTTTATGAACTAGAAAATATCGCAGAGGTGGTTCCGTATAGCTTGCTGAGTTTGCCTCCAAGTAAGCTATATGTTCCTGTCCTGACCTTAACGCCCGTTTCCTCAAATATTTACCAGAGAATGAGGCGCACCACGAATTACCGTGCGAGCAAGTTACGAAAAGCCTGGAAGCTCTTCGAAACGAGGTACGGCAATGGATGGTCGTCAGCAAAGCGGATCCGTTATCCATGATAGAAACGATTCGGAAGCAGCAGACGGAGATCAAGCAACTACGACAAGACCTGAACGCTCTTGGACAAATGGCCGACCAGTTCCGAGAGGAAATGCAGCAGACCATAAAGCAAGCACGCACCGAGATAAAATTGCGTCTTGCTAATAATAGTAGCGAGCCAACAAAGAGTCTACCCCAAACACGACGTCAGTACGTGCAAGAGACCAAAGAACAATCAGAAGCCGCCGCGATGCGTATCACGCACCAACTCCAAGAATTACAGGACACGGTCGATGACCTAAAGCTGGATGTGACACAGAGACGATGTCAGCCTTCGTCGGTGCAGCTGGATTACTGCGACCAGGAGGTGAAGGCTTTAGCGACAGCCATAGGCGAAATGGATGAGCTGATCAAATCAGCAAAGCCCATATGGAAGTCGACGTGGGAGTTTGAGTTACAAACGGTTGTGAAGGAGCAACAATTCCTAAAAGAGCAGGAAGCGCTGCTGTCGGATATTCGTGAAGACCATGCAGATCTTGTTCAAGTATTACAGCAGCTTCGGAAGGTTGCTGAAATCCAACGGGCACAACAACGAACTATAGAGCAGCAGCAGCCACCTCGAAGGCCACTACTACTAGCAGCAAATGATGGAGCATGCATGGAAAGCGTCTTGAAAGAGCTGGAGGCGTTGGAGGTGGACCATGAGAAACGCGTAAGAGCCTTGCAGCTTGCAGAGAAAATGCGTGCGCGTGAGCTCGCGAATCGCGTCAATAATGACTTTCAAAAGGAACTAGCAAAGTTTGTACAAGAAAGGAGATTACGACAAACTGGAGGTATCCAGGAGGCTGATAGAAAACGAGAAGAGCGAGAACGAAACTTGCTAAAAGAAATATTTCAGAAATAATAAAAAAGAACCTCTTCTTATCGTGTATATAACCTTATTCTGTGCATAGTATACGTTTTCCCTTATATCCGTCAAAGGGATGAATTATTCTCTCGTCTCAAAAAAGGACATTGTCAGTTTGGAATAGAAGTCCGTTCCAGTCGGACAAAGCCAAGCATAGATATCTATAAGACTAGGTATGCCATTCAATGGATGAAACCAGCGCCTGCAAGTATGACGAGTTTATTCCTCGTTCGATCCACGCAGTCATCAACCTTGAACGAAATGACGCACAAGAATGCAACCTTTGAAAGCATATCTACAAACTCAGACAAGCAAAAAAGAGCGATGAAGGTTGAGAGCTCGTATTCTGTCATGATGGCGATAGCAATGGCGCATAAAGTCAACGGCACTCAACTAGAAACATCATGGTACGCCTAACTTGGATCATACCTTTAGCAACAGAAGCAAGAAGAACACTTGTGATGTGTTGCGGAGGACTGACGTAAGACAAGCTTTAAACTGTCATGACATATGGTGCGTAAACTTTTGAGATCACAAACCGTCTCACTACGGCGTCATGGACTTGGTGAAAGAAGGAGGTGAGGGGTACAAAATAAAGAGCAGCAATGTATGTACAACCAGATACCAAGAAATTGGTGTCACACATGACATATCCAATCTCGAATGTGCGTTTTCCGCTGTTGCTCACAGGATCAAAGTTATCCAAAACTGCGGGAAACACGAAACCATCTTTCCGATGCGATTTGTGTCCATCATCTCTGGCTGCCAGAATTTTTGATACGTATAGGGCTGGAATGTTGTGAGTCTCCAGTACAGTACAAAGTTTATCCCGACTCCGCGCAAAGCCAGCTTAACTTTGTGTACATAGTGTGCGCCCTGTCAATCGACGCAACCATGATCGCCTTTCGATTGTGCAATATGAACGCGAACCATGTGTTTTTTACTTGGCCACTATGATATCATGGCAGCATCCTGGAGGTTTTTTCAAGTATGAACCACCCATGTCCTATTCTTTTCGGTGGATGAGCAAACTTTAAGGGAATGAAAAAAATTTCGCGCGCTTTGCGGTTTTTTGGATCATAGCTGCTTCTTTTGGTTGAAAAGAATTTTATGGAACAATCATTGCGTATAGAAGCGCACATGGTTTAATGATCGAACGTCATAGAAACATCTATGGACAGATTTTAGTGTGCCCGAATTCCCGGCGCTGTTTCTATGTGTTTCCATTGGACATTGTCTCCGCGTTCCAGCAGGCAGGAATGGCAGGCCCAAAATGGCAAGGACTTTATTTTGGGGGGAGTTTCGAATGTAACTCATCCTTCTATTGGAGTCTTGATCGTCATCGAACTTTGGTGGATCCAATGAATATTATCGCTATATATATCGGCATAAAAAGAAAAGAACTTTTCTTTTCTCCCCCCCAGATCAAGTTTAACTTCGAGTCTATGCAAGACGAGCTTGGTAGCCGGATTCCCTCAGATACGCGTACGTATCTCTCTCTTCGATATGACGCAAAGCCTCATGGCTCTCACAAAAAAAGCTTATTTAGGGTACCCCATATAGAGACCAAAGGGAACAAGCTATTGAAAAGAAAAAAAAGAACGGAATTCGATGTTCTCGTCTATACCGGCACCCATATTCAAGTTGAATTTGGAGATATTGCAGCTTATTATTCGGCGACTTGATACGTATTCTTTGGCAGCATTCGCACAGACGTGCCGGCTTTTCCATCGACTCGTGAAACGTGAGCTCTCCTTTGAAACCGTCAGCTGGCAGACGCTTCCGCAACTAGGACATGACTATTTCTCGCTCACTCTTGGTGAGCAAGATGGGGTCGAGACGACGTACGCGCCTCCTGACGTTTACACTGCTCCGCCGCCGGTATACCACCCACGCTGCATGGCTCGTATCGGAAACCAGCTGGTCATGCCGTTCTTGACCGCGACGCCTGTGTGTTTTATATATGATATTTCGTCTGGCGCGTGGCAAAGAGATGCTCAGCCGCTGTCGGTGCTGCACTCCGGCTTCGCTCCAATCATTGCTCCTGTTGTGTCTCTGGGCAAGTTTCTTTATCTCTTTGGAGGTCGCCAAGTCCAAAGCCGCACATTATCAAACGATATACATGTGATTGACACTGACCTCTGGACACTTGGTCGCATTGATCCCGTACAGGGTCATGCTCCTAGACCGCGCTATGATCACACCGTGGATGTGCTGGACGAAAGATATCTGGTCGTTTTCGGTGGGTTGTGCACGGATTCACCCGGTACGCTTTCTTTGAAATTTGTGCCAGGCCTTTCCCCACATAACTGATTGCAGCACCCGCCAGGTGAGAACGACTTGTTTCTGTTTGACACTCAAACGAATACCTGGATTGAACCAAGGGTCCAAGGGTAAGCTTATTTCCCTTGATTTCCCATTTTCGGGGAAAACACCTGACAATAAGCCATCTTAGGCAAATACCAACAGTTCGATTTGGACATGCTTCCGCTGTAATCGATCGTGACCTGTACATTTTCGGGGGTTGTCAAATCCAGACCGATAGCACCCTGGTTCACGATGTCCTTTACCACTTGGATTGCAACACATGGACTTGGTACAAGTACGATCACCCTGAGGCTTATTTTTACCGTCGCCGCCATCGGCGTCTCGTGTCACGCGAGTCAATTGCCGACGTCGACTTGAACGAGGAAACAGCGATGGAAACTTCACTACAACGGGATCTTATCATCGAAACGACTGGCCATCCGCCTCGAGATCGGTTCCACTGTGTCCTGTATCCCATCACTCCGCACAAGTTACTTGTCTTGGGCGGCCATACTATCCGGCAGGACCGCGACGACAACAACGTGCTGCACGTCCAGTCCCTCCGCGCTGTGGATGTCTTTAACATCAGACACAAGCATTGGTCCTCGGTGCTAACGAGTTCGCCTCTCTACGACATATCCACGATATACCCAGAAGATATTACCTGTTTTCTGGTGGACAGTCGGAACGATCAATACCAGCTGCTTGCGATCGGGCAGCAGAAAGTCTTTATGACCGACTCGTCCAACGAAAGTGGAAGCAGTCAAAGTCTGCAAGTCCCACACAGTAGTAGTAGTCCGTCCCACGCGCGCTGGCGTGAACAGCGGCTCCCGTCGGATGTATCTTCTTCATCGTCATCTAGCAGCAGTGTTATGGTTCCTCAGCGTCGTCACATTTTTGTCGAGAGCCCACCACGGCCAACCGTATCCATGAGGAATCCACACCTCAGCCGACCCGTCGCAGACTATGAGGGTTTCTTGGAATCGGGCAATCTGTCGCCTTCTGGCGGAGACGTCTGGTCGTCGCCGCCACAAGCGAGACAATACCAAGCTCGTCCTTCTGTGTCCTCGGTGAGTTATGATGATGACACTGTCAGTGGCGAGTCGCTCTTGGGTCACCCGTTGTCGTCGTCCCCACGCGACTCAAACTGGAGACTTAACGTATCACCTGAACTTCACTCGTCGCGTGCCAGTGGCAGCGACCCTCCGAGCAGTAAGCATTACACACTCGAGCACCTATGCATGATGTTATTCTTTAATTGAAATATCATTTTGCTTTTCTGTCTTCTATACATATGGTTCATTTGTACGCAAGTGTTAATCTCGATAGATAATAATAAAGTCAAGCGTAACATGTTGATCACATTCGCCCACGCCAAACACGTTTATATATATACCGCGAGTAAAAATCGCTCTATCATACGTATATGTTTCCCCTATCTTCTAATAATGATCGGGATGCCCTTACGAGTTATAACTCGTATGTTTAATCATCGTTTTTTGTATGTTCCTAGCGAATCAGCGCTTCTCAGGTCTGCAGTCATCAAATGAGCCATTCCAATATTTTGTGTGGTCTTCAAAGAAAGAAACAGGAGACATATCAAACCCGAAAGGGAAAGCGCTCAAGTGCTAATAGGCAAGCAGAGCTGGCCCAGCACTGTGTACCGGACACCTTACCATTTGCATAACGCAGTCTTCACCTGTAACCTGTATGTATCAGCATTTACTAGCTCATCATTGGCCATCTTTCGTAAGAAAAGTATGAAACTGCAACCTTCTATTCCCCTGATTGAAGCAAAAATTAGGCTTACCCGTCCGTCTTTATATCATTATTCCAAACTGTTAGACTTATTGTATATTCTCCAAACCGAATGTGAAACCAGAAGCTATGTAGCCAACAACACCAAAAGATTTTCGATAAACAAGCTAGTATGCAGTTTTGCCAAGAATCACATGAAAAAGACAAGTTGCATAAAACTTATGACTGACATCACAGACCGTATAAAATGGACGGAAAATCGTTTTTGTTTTTGTGTCTTCTTTCTCTTGCTTTCTGTTCTTTTCTTAAAGCGACTCTCCGTTTCATCGCTGCATGTGAACGCCATGTCGGAGGCGATAAATATGTCTGGACATCATCGCGCCATCAAGAATGGAAGCCTTTTGAGTCTGCATTCCTGTTGAGCGGGCGGCCGTCTTTACAACGGATGGTCGTGCGGGGCGAGTGCCATGTCATCGTCTTTGGGCGTTATTACATGGGGACATGGGCCCCATGGTGAGCGCGAACACCGGTAACTACATTATTCTTCACTATAGAGAACGCGCGATATTGACTCCC